>JAQGAH010000055.1:0-104714 GCA_034696885.1 Lepidocyrtus paradoxus
AACGATGAGTTCATCTTCAACACTTCATATCTTTGGCATTTTTAAACGGATTCACTCGAAACTTGGTATGGGTGTTCTTGAATACTTATTCCATGCACATAAAAAATTTCCGGTCAATCTACTCAGAGGAACGGACTCAGGTGATACAAAAGTTTGATTCATTTATCTCGGGCTAGCTTTTGTAGTTTTGGTATTGGATGAAGATCCCAGTTTACATGACAATAGCGTTACCTACAGGATATGGAAGGATTGCATCTGACGAGCTACAATTATGAGGGTAGTACCATGGATTTAGTCATTTCCTTGTCATAAAGAGAAATACAATTCCCTTCCGATGGAAACACTAAACAATGTACCCATTCAACTCAACATTTGCAGTGCGTCATGTTCACTCCAAACAAATTTTTGATGTTGATGTGACTGGACTCTCTCCATGCTCCTCAAAAAGTCTGCTAATATTTGGATTGAAAGAGGACGCCTGCATGGGTGGAAGGATGACTTTGAAGTTGTTCTCGTTGTTGCATAGCCACACACGAGTTTGGCCTGTGGCTGTCTATTTGCAAGAATTTAGATTGATGGGTTTGTTTTGTCGATGTTGTTGTTTCACATTCAGGCGTGTAAATGTGGAGTTTCCAAGTATGAAATTGGTGACGATGAAAGAAAGTCTACATTATGCACTCTAACTTTAATGAGCATACCCCATTTTATATAAATAGCTGAGGAAAGCTACTATTGAACTTGTAGCTATTCCTGTCTAATGGAGTGGAATGCGTTATTATGTGACCACAACCAAACATCCGACCACATAATATTTCCCTTAATGACTCTATTTTACTGTTAATAAGACATGAATGGGTTGAAACCGGGACTTCCGCAGACATCAGAGTGCAATTTGGCTAGCTTCAACTATTTGATTCACTCATTTCTCCATTGCACTGCATTTTAGCATAAAATCCGTTAGATCGCGACCGGAAGTTCAACTTGAAATACTTGCATATGGGGTCATAAAGAATTATACAAACATACCATCATAACCAGATGCAACGTATAAAATATGCCATTATACAGGGAAGCATGCGATATGCTGTGATTGTAGCAATGGCCAACAAAGAGCTTTATTTCAATTGTCATTTTAAAAATAAATGAAAATTAAATTAATGGAATCAAAATATTATCATTTTAAATTAAATCTTTACACTATCCTGCCCGTGATCACGGTACTACATAGTACCCACGATCAAGTACATATATACGTACATTTATTGTTAATCCATAATTATATAATCGTATATCAGTAAAACCTTCCTACAAATTTTAATTAGTAATTTTAGGTTTCCGATTTAAAATCGAATATCAGCGTTATTATGCTATGTATAATGTGCTAGATGTGTATAAAAACATGTCAGCGTTGGTGGAAATAAAAAAAACATGCAAAATGTTCATTTTTCATATACATACATACTAGTTTCCTTCCTATATACTTTTTATTAATCCATAATCTGTAACTATAGTTACTTACGAAGTTTTACTCAGAAAGTAGCGGCATACAACTTTAACTCATTCATTCATTCATTCATCGTGAATGCATGTTGGCAATGGCATTCTCAGCGTGCCCCTCCGCATGACAAACAAAAGGCAACCATTGCATTGTGGGATAGGAAATAGGTCTGCATGCTCAAGAGATAGAACATGAGGAAAAGGAAGACTATGAAATGTATTCCTTTTTGTCTTCTTTAGAAGCTGCATTGCTACGAGTAGAACTTACAACGCTCGTAGAATAATTAGCAAGACACAAAATGTTCAGTTACTATAAAGTAGGTTTTTAGTTTGCTTATTAACTTTCTAGTTTTTCAAACATGAACCGTATTACAGAGCTTTTCGATTGTGTAACATTACGACTTTGCATCTTTGTTTCCATTTAAGCTATGAATATGTATTAATTATACTTTTTTAGAATAAGAATTATGCCTTAAAAACTAATAATGTGAAAAGATTTAATATTATGATTACATTATTAATAACTATATTTGAAAAAAATAACAAACATGTTGATAAAAGTATTGTGATTATTGATGATAAACTAATCTTTGTTATAATTGGTATATTATTTGGCAGTTGCATTTTGAGTGTTTGTGTAGACGATTTTTGGGGGTGCGTAAGTCATATCCTTATCCCGGTGGAGCCCTGACTGTAACCGAAAAAGGTACTTGTAGGTAAATATGCTTTGGAATGAAAGGGACCACATCAATATTAATAACTTTTTGCTATGTTCACTTAAATGCACACCGGCCTTTTCTTATAGTAAAAAATATTTTATCCATATTTTAGCATACAAATCTCCTTTAGCTCCAAAATGCAGGGTACATTTGGGAGCATGTATTACGGTACAACTGACCGTGTCTGCAAGTATTTCAAGTTGAACTATAAGCTCACGTTAATGGAATTGATTTAATGTGGAATAAATACGCACCCATATCATTTCTTCCGATTCGAGCTAAAAGGATCTATTCATGTTCACTGCGAATACTAATTATAGGAAGTAGCGAATAAATCATTTTTTTTCAAATTTTCATTCCAATGTAGCCATAACTGAAGTAATCCTCTAATAACCTTCCATTCTGATCCGATTACATCCTAATAATATTAAGTTTTATTATTAATATTAAAAGTAATTTTGTTTTAGTGTTTCATCATCCTTCTAACATCAAATATCTGTTTTCATCAATCTTTTTTTTTTACTTCCAACCAATTACTTGAAAAGGTTTCGAGCATTCCCCCGAACCATGTCTAAAGACTTAAGAACTTTCTCTCTAAATTCAGGAAATTAATTACCCCCCATTCAAGAATCATCTTTGAAATGAAATTTTGAGAATAGCTTTTTTCTATAACAAATTAGCCTTATTTTCTCTCCTAATATTGCAAAGATAATGAGCCTATAAAACCAACGTAAGTTTAGTCCTTGATTTTAGATGAGGGTAA
Organism: Lepidocyrtus paradoxus; assembly: GCA_034696885.1. Taxonomy (NCBI): domain Eukaryota; kingdom Metazoa; phylum Arthropoda; class Collembola; order Entomobryomorpha; family Entomobryidae; genus Lepidocyrtus; species Lepidocyrtus paradoxus. The sequence continues at coordinate 2,980 of JAQGAH010000055.1, forward strand.
AATAAACTTGTACGATGCCTTTGTGATTGTAGCATAAAAAATTTTTTTTCAGCTGTGACAGCAAGACAATCTAATTAACCTTTTTAGTACCTTGTGTCATCATCATTACCCTTAGCTAGGTTGAAATATCTTTGCAAGTAGCAGAAATAAAATTCATTTTGCTCCAGCTCTCTCACAGTTCAGACAACGGGCAAGGTTCAAGACCAGTGCTTGTTTGGTGTGGCAATATATCTTCTTTCTATTTAGACCTCTCCCATGACAAATCCCGTTCAAGGTAGCATTTTACAGTAAAACATGAGGAAGGGATCTTCTTCCTCTGTAGTAATTTTGGGGAAAGGTTGGCTAACCATTTCCCTTGCCTCATTCGCGAATTCACGGAAAGCTCAGCCAGCCACGCACGACGAATTGCTTTCTCCGTGAGAGTAACCTATGGGTTGGGAAGAAGAGCGGGGTAAATTGTTGTTGCTTCCTTTAGAATGTGTTGCATTCAACGAAAGGATTTCCCTCCAGTTTAGTATCTTTTCATTATGGCTCTTAATACTCCTATCCTTTCTTATGGCCAGGACTAACTGAAAAAGACAAGATAATGATGATCCTAAATTGCAAAACCACATTCTTTCCCACATCTTTTCAAATTATGGAGAAAGCCTTCCGTTATGATGATTATGAGCAGAGGAGCATGATGATAGTCCTCTTTATCTCGGTAGAAATCATCTTCCTTTTCATATCAGTTAACAGTAGATAGTAGAATCATCCAGAGCGATTACGCTAAGGTTTATTCAACACGGGCTATTGTACAGTGCAACAGATTATTGCATGATTAGAGAACGTTAATGCTACAGGAAGCATAATTTGTTTTGCTCTCCACAATCCTGATGAATATGCATCACAACATATCTGAATATTTTAATAATGCTTATTGATCAACGTTCCCGGAGCAGCCAAAAAAGAGCAGTCAACATGCTAGGATGAAGGGAAGGATGGGTAGACATTGCAAAATATTATCTCACCATCAGCGAATCCTACAGTGCAAACCCTAATAATGAAATAATAAAGTTGGAGAGCTTATTCCATCCCATGAAACTTCAAGCATCAGCGTTGTTTACAAAGGGAGAATAAACAAACTTTCGCAACTCCAGTGGAGCTCGTGGATTTTTTTAAAGGGGAGGGAACAAAACTTCAAGATTGGTAAAATGAGTATTTTGTCATAATAGGAAAGAAGTCTTTCAAGAGTTATTACTAATGCCACTTGGATTTCACATGGGAACATTTCACACTGCCTTAAGGTAATAGACAAGCTAGAGTGGCAGGAGAGATGAAGCAAATTGCTGCATTCATTCATAGTATTCATACCTATGCAATGTTTACTCGTGCCCTAATAAATTTTATGATGAGCGAATTTATCAAGATGGGGTTCAATCTTAATCTAGAAGATTTGTATTAATATCCCATAGGTTTCCTTGAGCTAATCTCTTTCAGTGTTCAGCTGTCATACATAGGTAGGGTTGGTAAGTAAAGCGAAATAGATGTATTTGTACAACATCTTCAATGAGATTTTTCCATTAGCTCTAATGTAAAAGAATCATATAAAGATAGAATCTTAAAATTGGTACAGGCCCACTTCTTTCACGAATCAGTTTTATTCAACTGAATTCAAATTACATGTTGCCTCTCTTGAATTACCGGAAATAGGCAGCCTTTCATGAAAGGGAAAGCAAATATAATGTGCAACCCAGAAATGCCCATTTATGTAATAACTAAATATAAATATGTTTTCAAGGCTTTTTCAATTATCATCACGGGCTATACCTCTAATTCAATTATAGTGTAGCTTGTGTACTGAATTCCTCCACTTTTTCATCTGAAACGATCCTTTCTCTCACTCTTTAAAAAATTCCTAGGGGTCTCATATGACAAAGGCAAGGACCGTACGACACAATACCAAAAAGGAAGCTAAGCATTTTCTCACACTTTTGTTTCCTTAATAAATACGAGACGTGACAGTTGTTCCACCAACAGATAAGTATATACATCTAGAAGGTTCAGACTTGAGATGACATTGAAAATGAAAAAGTTTCGCTGTAAGCAAAAAAAAAACTTTTCCCTTGTCGTTTTAATGTATTTTTGGTGCTTTTTCTTGTTACAAAACTCATGTTGAAATACCAAAAATTCTCCTTGACTGCCATGTCCTATGTAGATACATCACATATACTTATGTCTCTGTCCAAATAAGTGGTTCACTTTAGCTAACAACATACATTCATATTATTAAAATTGCTTCATAAATACTTAACTAGGTACGGTAAATACTTATAAAGACATATTTAGCTAAGCTTTGTAGCCCTGCCTTATTTATATAGTCAAGTCATAAGGATGAAGGCATCCGCCCACATTTAATAGAATGCTGAAGTGTTAATTCGATAATCCAAGGTATCTATTGTTTGAATAGATAACTCACTGTAAAAAATGATTGTTGCTTGACAAGTTATTGGTTGGATGAACCAAAATAAATGTTATCCGTCAAACCTTGATCAAAACGAAATGCCCCTTCGTCCTCATTTCTTATTCCATATTCCGTGGACCAGCATCATACCTTTCCAGGCATAAAACAGTGAGTTTGGCATTCCGTTACGTGTAGGACTATTCCATTCTCAAAGTCTCAGCTTTACTTTGCAAATTGGGAAATTATGTATCCACATACCCTATTCTGTACTAGCTCGTTAAAATTGACCGTTATGCATATAAATATATAAAGAAGAGTAAAATCGTTGTGTAGTTTCTAGTGCACTTGAGAAACACTAGACTCGTCAACTTCAATATTAATAGAAAAACATAAACAGGAACTGGAGTCGAAAAACTGAAGAAATATCTATAAGTATGTTCATGTTTTTAGCCTCACTAGATTCGGTAGAATTATTGATTCAGTTCCTTCTCAAGTTTAAGTATTTCCCAACTTTCATTTCCTTCTTCAACTCGAATGTTATATATTTTTGAAAAAAATTGTCGAGAAATAGACGATGATAATAAAAAAAATTGAAAGCCTTCTTGTTTACCCTGACTGTGCTTGGATGCTCCTTTATCCCCTTCCAAATTTTTTTGGATGGAAGGTTTTTTATCCCTGCCATTTAGCAGATATCAAATTCTACGAAAATAAAATGTTTTCACAAGCTCATGTTCCCCATGTAAGTGTAGCTTATAATCCCCTTTCAATTTCAATTTTTACACTTATCATTATTACTTCCGTGCTGAAGCGTTACTAGCTGAGAATGGAGAAAGTGGCCGTAGGAATTGAGAAATAAGCGTCTTAGAGTGCGGGAATTTCACTTTCCGTTTACAAATAACGAAGCCATATAAGTATATACTACCGTGTCTTTTCATTTTGAAGTTGTTGTGACCTTCTTCCAGGAGGAAATGGTTTAGCTGCATATAGCACTTTACCTCTTAATCCACTTAGGTACCAATGTGCTCCAACTTGACATTGAAACATATTCTGAGAAAGAGAAACGTTGAACTTTTTTTCCCTATGACGTTGGTCTGGTCGTGCCATAATAAAATATGCACTAGGTTCAGAACCCTGCAACAATGAGTTATGACAGCTGAAGTTGGAAAGAGTACACTAGCTAGGTAGAGGTGAATGGAGAGAGAAAAAGTCTCATGAAGTATTTTTTTAAAGCCCAGGGGCACTTCCAACAATATGTAACAGCTTAACTCCGAGCTGAAGTCGAGCCCCATTCGGACAAAGTTTCTGAAACGTATGGACACCCTTATGCTGTGTATGAGGAGGGGAGTGACTAAACAAACTGAACAAACTTTTTTTTTCAATGTTACTTTCCCTCTTGGTTCAATCTTCTCTGGTGATACTCTTCCCAAGGAACCTTTTCGTGGTGAATATGGGTAAGCCTCTTTTTGAGAGTGAGATAAAGCCAGACTTATGCTTATCATGTGTTTTCGCTCTCAAGTATGAGCATATGCTTGTGGTTACCATTGCTAATGGAAGGGAAATGTATTTAGTTTGACATGGAGGGACATATACCTAACCCCCCTTGGAAAATTACCTACCTGCCATGTGTAATTTTAAAATGCAGGAGAAAATATCTGCTGCATGGTGAAATCTAATGTTTTCCCTTTTTCGCATAATGGCCTGCTTCGCATACAAAGGATGACAGTGACAAGAGGAAATGCTGACCATTTTCCTTTCAGTCTTCCCGATTCTCCCACACCAAACAAATCCGCACCAAGAGGAAGCTCATAATAATAATAATGGATGTATGTCTGACTGTTACACATGCTTGGAGAAACCGATCCTTAAATATAACTTTCTTTTTTTCATTCATTATATATTTTTCATGGTGTTATGTTCATATCTTGAACGAGTACCGAAGTCTTCGTGCATTTCCCTGTAATTGTAGAGTAGAGTGAAAAAAGAAAGTACATAAAAACCGAGGAGGTGTGAAATTCCCAAATTCCTTTACGTTGTGTTTGAACACATTCCTTTTAAGATATTAATAATGCAGTCAACAATACGAAACCTGCATTATATACTTTCTCCGTCATTATAAATGTAACGTATGGCTAGATACTGGTCACTGATATTTATACTCTTTGCATTGTTGCTCGAAGGCTGTATTCTGACGTAACCAAGTAATATAAAAGGGAACATAACCAAATATCATGTACATTTTTAACTATTGGTAATACAAAATAGATTAGTTTCCTTTTCAGTTAGCAAACTCTCCATTTACGACAACAAACTAGGCGTACTTTGTGTTCAAGAAGTTTTGAAATGTTTTCCTCTCTCCCAAGAACTTAAGTTGTGTGGGGGAGAAAGCTCCATCACTATTGGCTGCCATTCCCAGTTTTTAATGGAGAGTAAACCACCAGCGGGTTTACCTTTTAACAGAGCTTCCGCTCCTCGTAAATTACGTTTCAGCTTCACTAAACTGTAGCGTGGCAGCAGTGGAGCAAAAAGCAGCTCTAGACTTGAGACCGATATTTCGGCAATGTGCTCATGATATGATATGGGTGGTAATTGTCAAACAAGATAGACCGGAAGCTACGAAAGTTAAACAATTTTTTCACTATTATTACAAGCTACGGATTGCATGATGATCACGACGAGGTGCCTCCTACCAAACTACCCCCATGTAGCAGACAATTGTGTAGATGGAAGAAAGATGAGAATTTTTCTCATTTCCTCAAGGCACTGCCGGGAAATTCTATTGACCCAGGGGAGGAAGAATCAATATTGTACTATTTTCTCTCATTCAGTCAAAGCTAGACTTTTCAGGGGAGCTACTTAGATAGCTGGAACTGTACGCAATGACTCTGCCATTGATGTTCCCTCTTTTCTATAGTACTTTCCCTTCCAAAGGTATTTTATGGAACATGATCAGTTCATGCATGTCTGCACGAATCACATCCACATCTCATCTGGGTCAGCAATTTGCAAAGTGTCTGTACTACGGTAACAATAACAGTTTATGCTGCTTATTCAAATGCACCCAATTTGCTGAAGTGCAGTGACTGCAAAAACAGGTATTTACCAAAACGTCAGTTTCCCCTGCCATTAAATTCCAGCATGTGAACTGAGTATTATGTATAACTTAATTTAACATGGGTACTCCCATTTCTCTTAATATTTCATTTCAATGAACTGGAAGGAAAAGGATATTTGTGGGGATGACGCTTTTCCTTGTTTTGACATTTTATAGGAAAACTACTTTCTTCATCTCATGCGTCCTATTACCCACTTGAAGAGCTCCCCCGTGCTGCCCGTATTAGTTGTAATGCCACAGATATTACACCTCATTTTCCTCAATATGACCTATAGTCGGTCATTGGGTAATACTGAAATACCACGAGGACTGGAATCCGAGAGTTTGTTTTTCTGTACGTTAGTTAACGTAATCAACGTAAGCATAAAGTAAAGTAATATATTTAAGCATAACATATTTTTCCATAATTTTTACTTAATAGAGTACGCAGTTTCATAATCGCAAAAATTACTGTATTCTTAGTTCCTATTTACTAATTTAATTTATTTACGAGTTTTACCTACAATGAAACTAGTTTTTTATTTAAATAATTTTCTATTGGAATGAATTTCTGGTTATAAATAAAGGGAAATTAGAAGAAATTTCCGAATTTTCATGCAGTATTTTATGCAAGTCTATCACGAAATGATCTTCTCCCAAGCGCAACAATGACAATGACATTATAGGGGCGGGTGACACTACATACTGCATTTAACGTAGCATGTAATATAGTAGGAAAGGGAAGATGAAAGGGAAGAAAAATGGAAAGAGGAAGTCATGGTCCTCCACAAAACTATCTACTTGTTCCTCGGAAAATATAATATGCTAGCTTGTTACATGGCATTGTACTTTACCTTATGCAAATTACGTACTATGAAATGGCAATAATATCTCATTGGCTACACTTTCACGTATCAACTTTCTTTTTTATACTTTCACTTTTAAGTGCAAAAGGCACAGAGTGGATAAAAGTGGAGGACGCGTTGCTCTTACTAAAACAGCTACCTAGCGCTGAATTAATATGTAATTTGCAAAACATTATGCATTTTCATCAGTTTCCACGAAGAAAGAAAGGGTAGATTTTGGCAAAAAAGTGGGAGTACGGAGTATATGAACTGTCCCCTGCAATCATAAAGAACTTTGTTATGTTTATCCTTTTGTAAGTAGTGTTTTGGATTTTTGTGAAGAGTAAGTTACCCCACAGGGAATTCTTAAAGGGGATTACATGTTCTATTTACGTTGCAAATAAATGGCCAGTCTTTCCCGTTTTTTCAATTTGGAAATCCAATTCCAATACATGGACAGAGGGAAGCCTGTGATAAATTATTTTCCAAATCTTAATATGAGAAGGAACCTTGTCGTGCATAGGGCTATGAAGGAAAAAATTTTATAATTTTTATCTTTGAAATTATAGTTGGGAATACAAGTTGCTGACTTGTAATGAATGCAATGTACGTAACCCGTGTGCCTCACCATCTTTGCTTGTGTTTTTAAGACCTCTCGTTCCATTAATTGGGAGGTCACGGCTGGACATTATGAAAATATTGACGTACATACTTTCATCCCACCTCTTCTATTTTTGCATGCCACTCGACATGGTGGAATGTACATATTATTTTAGCCAAGGTTCGATTTACTTGACTGTAATAATAAATATGCAGAGTTTGAAGTGTCGTTCACAAATGTAGTATACCACTTATGTAGCCTTGCTTTCTTCAGGCTCATACTAGTCCACAGTTTGTAGAGGAGTTGAGACTAATATTAGTACAGATAAAACATGCGATAATATTCTATGCAAGGTTGGACTGTTACATTATTAATGGAGAACAAATTCTCGACTATCCTAATTGCCATGTCGTCAGCCTTTACTGCTTGTAGATATGAAGCCAAGATGAAGTCATTAATTCTTTTTAATAAACAAGTTAAACATGATTTACGAACAATTTTGAAACGAGCACTTGTATTACTTGCTTTTCTATATTTTTAATTGTCATTGTGATCTAAAACTGCGTATTCATATGGATCATTATCTATACATATTTTATTTGTCTGTTAGGAGGAAAGTAAGCAAGTAGCATTTCACGTTTATTCATAATTCCTATTTCATCTCGTCTGCATAAAAGGGAGAAAAGGGGGAAGGAGCCGAGCTTGAACCTGCATAATGGATGCTGACTCGACAATAACAAGTTGGAAGGTAGAAGTGAGCCGAGAGACGGCTCACTGAAGTCTCTCCACATCCTACTTGAGAGAAAGGGAAAGCGTGCAAGTAGGTGAAAAAAATTTATAAGAGTATGTGTAATATTTCCGCTTCACAAAGGAAACTACCTAACAAAAATTTCATAAATCGCCTAGTCCCCTTAACGTCGGCTTGGAAGAATAATTTGTCTCTATTTGTAACTCTTCTATGTACGTACCTACTTTATCTGTTTGGAGACTTGAAAACTTTCCAGTTTTCCGTATTCTGCGCAAAACGCAACTATCAACTTAACTACAACCAATTTGCACACGTGCTTGCATTTAGGCATTATTTTTTCTAATATGTAGGGAGAAACTAATGACAAACTTTGTACAAGGATGGCAAATGCGAAAGTAAATAAACTGATGGGAGTGAAGAGCACTAACTTAAATGTTGTATTTCCCTGTTATACATAATCATTGTATTTCCATGTGTTCTACTTAAGGTAGTCTACTACGTTACCAACTATATCTGTAATTGGACCATCGTTGAGATTGCAATTATCACGCGTCGAGTACACACCTCCGCGTTGCATAAACTTTAAGAGAAGTATACTTAGCTTGGCTAAGGCAAAAATTATCATTTCCAAAGCAAGTTTTCCCATACTGGAATTACAAGTTCCTTTCCCTGCGCAGTAAAAAAAAGTTTCGACTCGAATAAATTAAAGCATAATAAGTATTAACCAAGGTCGACAGTCGACACACGTCGCGGCACATGCTACTTTCCCCCATATAGATTGTGAGCCGACCATGATTTGCTGTGTGCAACTTGGCCATTAAAAATACAAAACTGCATAGTTGGCTTTGGCTTGCCAAAAAAAAATCTGTTTGTGGAAATGATTCTGATGATGACGATGGCAATATGAGGAAATGGCTATAGGCATGGTCAAATTTTATGCAGCTGTAAGTAGCGTACAAAAGTATAAAACATTGAAAATAATGTTTTCCAACAGAACTGACCAGAAACTCTTATTTCACCAGAGTGGGGTGAGCAGATGCATGCAAGGTTTTCTGTTGGCCCTGCTGCTGTTCACACACATTTTCGTTGGTTAGCACTAGGCATTTCGCAACGGTAATATATGGGATTTATCTGAGGCAAAGGAAGGCTATTCAACAATGTGGCTTCGCAATACATGTGTTGCGTGAACAAGTGAAATTTATTGTCCAGACATTTTACCACCATGCAATGTTTGATCAACCTTCTCCCAAGATTTTCATTTTCCTACATATATACGCACATGTGTAGGTATTTTCTTTTAGCCATTTTCATATTATTAAACTACACGGGATATAAGGTTATATTTTTTGGAGGGAGGGACAAAGGAAGGAAGAAAGGCACATTTTCTTATTAATGCTATGAAGATAAAGGAAGTCAAATGGGATTTCGCATTATGCCTATTTTCCTTTCGTTTCTGCTTCTCCCCCAGCAACCAAGTATGAGCTTGGCATTGCGGTGTAGTGTTTTAATGTAAAAATGGATTTGCATACGCAAACCGCAAAATTCATAAGGGTGCGATTATAATTTAGATGGATAAATGCAGATCCCCCCAACAAACAGAAAGTTTGGGAGAGAAAATAAGAAAACGAAAACTCGCCAAAACTGGAACATACCCCTTCCCTAATTCTGATTACTAATCTTCTTATCAAGCTTCCTGGGAGGAGTCGGAGGAAATATTTATAAGAAAAACTACGTCCCCACTATGAATTCTCCTTCACATAAACCAGACGTAACATTAATGGCTGCAACTGGTAAAATGAAGAAGTTATCTTGAAAGCAGATCCAAAATACTATATTACGGTATGGAGTGGAGTGAAAAGGAAATGGAGGGAAATACCCCGACTCATTATAGTCATTATTACACTTTTTATAATAAAATCTGAGAGCAGAGTGTTCATTCATGATAGGATAAATAAAAGTCAACATACCGTTTAACCCTTTTTTACATCTGTTTGATCCGAGCAATGGTCTATTCAAATCACTTTAAGGATTATGATGGATGATGAAGTGGATGTGATGTCAGGAAAAACTTGGTGTTGAGTATTACGATGATTACAGTAGAGCTGCAGAGTGGTCGCCGTTATCAACGCTGAGCAGAGTTCGTTCCGGTCAAGGAGCTGTGTAGTTAAATGCAAACACTTTGCACTTTTATATAAACCCTTCTGTAGGAGTAACGTAAGCAACTTTTTTAATCAGCTTATTTGTTCCATTCATAAAGCTGAGCGGATGATGTTGACAGGCAGGTACTAAAGAAGTTAGTTGCTCACAATGGAATTGTGACAGTATCACGGACTCTGACGCTCTCAATTAAGCTGTAGACAGAGGTAAAAAAATTGTCGAGGTGAAATGTTGATCATTAAGAGTCTAGCTAATTACTATCGGATTAGGATCACAATTCACAATCACACGTTTCAGGTTGCAAAAGTTCCGGTTGATGATAAGCAATGTAGCAAAAATACGTACGTTTATGGAAAGGTATATAAATATTTCATTTGCTGTAGGAAACCCAATGGAATGATGCTGTAGATCAGGTAGTTTTATAATGTTTAATATAGTTGTACTTTTACCCTGTAGTTTATGGGCTCTTGTGGAATGTCAAATGTCATAGAAGTCAATTAAACTTTAGTCCATTTGCTTACAACTATTCGCTTGATACTTAGTTGATTTGAAGGTTGTGGATATTTTGTAATGTTTCGAAAATATTTTTAAAGATGAAGAATTTGTACTAGGGCTACTATGTTGTTGGATGTTGTCGCAATTTGCTTATCGAGTTGATAAAAATATATGGAGATATGTCAGATTAAATAGATTAGGTGGCTGTATGTTCCTTAAAACTTTTGAATTGATGTTAGTTGATGTAGAATGTGTCACGTTAGGGAAGAACTAAAGTCATTTGTTCTGAAAAGTGATTATATCACAAAGAGGTAGAATCAAAAATGGCGGATTGCCAACTCGGTATAACCAGGTAGCGTGCTAACTTTTCTTTCAAATTTTACTCACGACCACGACTCGTGATTTAGTTTCTTGCGTTGTTCATTTTTTAACTGAAAAGTTAGAAGATTAAAGCAGACGTAATTCGTTTTTTCTCTTTCTTTCCAAACTTTCAATGCCCTTCAAAAATTCTTAGTTGTTGTCCTTCGTGGGAGTTTGATAGAAAGCTGTAGCAATGAACCTGAAATTTAAAGGAAAAAAAAAACATTTCTTTAGCAAGTTTCCCTTATGAACTTTTCCAAGTTTTTGTTAACAGCAATACGTCTTGGGATGTGTTTATGCATGTATCTTTGAGTGTTTAAAAAATTCACTTAGTTTTGCAATTTGTGTATTACCATGGCAACACAACTTTGTATGCAAGAGAAATACGTAGAAATGCTGGAATTTAGTAAAGGTTATATGTCAGATATGAAAGCATTCAAACCTATTATCTATTCAAACCAGTTTAAAAGTCAATTTGTAATCCAAAAGTACCTATCCTGTTTGACATGGCAGGCGGTGTCAAAGGAATGGAATTTTGTTTTGTCATCTAAACATGAAATTCTCACTCCAACATACCCCTCCTGCTCTACCCTGCCACATCAAACTCCTGCAAAATGTCAAAAGGTAGAGATTTCTAGACAGTTGCATATAGAATAGTATATGTCACATGAGATTTCCCTAGCAAGTGGCGTGTGTTGGTCCCACTGTGATGTGGAATTCCGACTACCCAAGCATTCCTATTAACCGAAGACAATAGACCAATCCGAAGTAAAATTGCTGGTCTGATCACTTGATTTCACGCCATTTAGCTTTACACGACTTTCCCCATTTTCTCTTATAAATGCACAGAGCATTGTATTTACGGGACTCCAATCCGAGTTTGCATCAATTGTATGAAAAATATGATTTCGTAATGGTCGTAGTATTAAATATTTCAGTTCGTTGACATTTACTCAAATAAAATCATTTATAATTTTTCATCTTTACCGACAATAACAGGTAAGTATGCTTACTTTTTCTGACGTTTATTCCAACTTGGAGAAAGTTAGGAAGAGACAAATCTCCGGATATAGTCAGCTAATAGAAGAGGAAAAGCTCACCCTTAAAAACATGTATTGAACTTACAACCACAAAAGCACAAGCAATGAAGAAGAGGATGGTGCTGGTGTTAGTAGCAATAAAATAGTCAAGGGAAAATGTCTCTTTTGAGGAGAAGGTAACTTTTTTCTCTCTCTTGATCCTGTAAAAGTGTACCGTGACTTCGCTCCTGGTGGTTTCACTTTTAGCCGTTGGAACAGTCGCTTTGAACAAATACCACTTGCACGGGTGTACGTATCGGAGGATGAATTCAACTCATTTGATCTCTCCGACTCACCAGTAAACTCTAGAAGATTATTCAGGCTATGCAGCCAAAGTCGGAATAAGACTTTTACTATTTATTTCCCTTTCACGGATAAAGAGGTTAAGCTTCAGTTGTAATTCAAATTGAATAATAAATAGTCGTCCTCACTCCACGTCTCCAGAGATCTTTTTGTTCCTTACAAGAAAAGAATGCGGAGGCGGGGGAGTTTATTCATTCTGGCATCTGTTCTTCCTTTTCCCTCCAGCCACCTTCCCCCTCCAAGCATGCAGAATTTTTGTCCTTTTTATCAATCTACAAGAGCTTAGCATGTATCGTGTCAGTCAACTTTATTATTATTGATGCTTCACGAATGTTCATCAGTCTAAATTTCATTTCCTTAGTTCTGGAGAGAATTGTATGAAAATAAGTACTTCCACTTCACTGCACATTTGCATAACTCAAATTACACTTCTTCTCTTCCTTCCACTCGGTAATGTAACAAATATGTGTATATTGAATATGTTTTGTAAAGTCAGTCTTTTCTATTCATTCGATTGAAACTGTTTTTTTAGCTCTGTATTTGCAACTTGTAATCTGCACATAATTCTATGTCTGATTGTCCAATGTAAATTGTTCGGATTATTTAAACTTTCTTTGAATTATAAAACGACTGCAATCATCATAAATAAAGTGTCGATATCTCTTGCTGATGATATCATACTCCTCTAATTTCAATTCCAAACAGATATTGAACTGTTTTTTTTTTGAAAACGTATCGGAAAGTTTATTAATTGTGGGGAAAGTTTGTCACAAAAACAGCACAACACATCAAGTAGTTACTGGGAAGCCCTCTTTTTCTAAAGTTTGTTTATTTTTCACAATCCCACTTCACTTTTATTTTGCTTTCAGTTACCCAGGCAAATATTTTGGTAAGAAAATCCTTCATTCCTTTCCTTTTTTTCTGGAAGGGACTTAGTCAGTCCAATTAGTTATCTCCTATTTCAAACTGCCACAGAAAAAAAAACATTTTCTTCATTTCTTCTTCTCCCTGTGATATGACGCGGGATGACTGAAGGACGACGAAAGTTGATCAAATGAGGCAAGGTCTTTTCTCCGTTCCCCTTTTTAATCTTCTCCCTTTTTGTAGTCACTCAATCTGACATCATCATCTTTGAGGCTGATGGAAAAGTAGGAGAACCACGATCGTCAAATCCTACACGACACATAAAGGGTATGAACGTAATGTGAAAATAATAGGATTGAAGTTCACTCCTGTTTTCAAAGTAGGAACAAATTAGCTCCCTGCCTGTTGAAACACGATGGGAAAAATGGAATCAAAGGCCTGTCTATAATGTATCTATACCTAATTTTATTTCATTTCCTACACAATTACAGGAAAAGGAAACAAAATTCGACTTGCTTTATACTTTGGAGAGGAGCGATTTCCTTGATTTCAGTTTTTACAGTCAAATCCATGAAATTACGAGGATGCGAGATAAAGAAGCTTATTCTCGCTTACCACCTTCTCTCAACCTTAGTGTCACATCATCAACTGGTGCAGAATTACTATAAGCTTGTTTATCAGATTTCTTTTATTCATCAACTCCCTCCTCCACATTGTCACCCAACCATCAACATCCCCTTGTATACTATCAACCAAGGATGATAAGCCACTCCAACTGACAATTCAGAATGGGATCTTTATTCGACCTTGGGATGTCCATGGGTGGTCGTGAAGAGAATTATTATTATTATGCAAAAAGGAAGAAAAAAAATCATGACTAGGTAGATATATATATGTTACGTCCTTTGATCCCTTTCATTTTTTTCAAATCTCCCCTTATTTCAATCTCCCTTTCTTTTTCTGCGTTGTCTGTCCTTTTCAATTACATTCTCGTTTGTGCACCTTGACTATCTGGTTGTACATGTGCAGTTTCGTTCAATACAAAGATGGGCTTCATTTCAAGAAAGTATTTTCATGGTAGCTCTACTCCCCCTAGCCTCGGGGAAGACAAGAAAGCGAATTGGATGTGCACAAGACACTATTATTATTTCACTACTTGCCGTTTTCTCCTTCAGTCAGATGCACGGGAAGAAAGGAGGGAGGCCTAACTTTCTGTATAGCTTTTTTTCTACAACACAATAAATTGTTTTTACTGGCCGTGACTGACTAGATGCATTAAGGTTTATACTGTTTGCATTTAAACCGTGTGCAGCCTTTTTCTAGGGCTCCTGTAACTACAAGAGGAGGAACAGTTCTGATGTTTTATCGTTTTATATTTTACCGGGGACGGATTTCGTTCGATTTTAGTTGTTTTTTTTCTTTCGCCTGAGTCAGCATAATACTGTTCAAGCTTCTCTTCCAAATTTAGAAGGGATCCTTTTGTGGATTCTGGAGTACACATAGTTAGACCTCTCCTGATGAATATAAACATAGATATATATTTAAATTGATGGTCTCGCTCACATAAGTATAACAACAGATTTGAAAATAAAAAAGGACATAAAACTACCTATCACAAGATTCTGAAAGTTGCGTAAATTCTAGTCTCGTAGAACGGTGAAATAACACTATTGAGTGAAATCGTAAGCAATCCTCGATTTTTTTTGCTTGTTTGTACCGGGTAACGCCAGACAATAAGAGAAAATGTGCCACCAGCGAGGATCATGAGCGAGTATAGTGATTTTAGCGTAACGGTGACGCAAGACAGAAAAAAAGTTATAAAAGTTCAAAACATTCAATAATCCATGACACAACCAATTAGTAATCGAAGATCAATTGAACTATATATGTATGCATGGCAAGTTGTGGTAAGTCACCCGGCCACCATTTAAAACTTTTAAAACTTTCTTTTCTTTAAATTGCCTATTTAAAAGGAATTTTTCTACTAACTCGTTATCCCACTATAATAATCTTCGTATTAATGGAGTTTTGAGAAATTAAAAATTGTATAAAACAAACATTCTGTGTGTTTTTTTGCATGGAATATACTATATTTGCCTACCTGTAGTCAATCAAATGGATATTTGGCAAACGTCAAACATTCACATTGCCAACATTCCATTCCACATCAAACGTATTTGCACGGACACAAATAATATCGAGCAAATTATTTTTCTGTAACAGTCATATTTCCAATAATGGGAATAACTACTTATAAAAATACGGCAAGCTGCCTACGTGAACCCGAACAAATTGACGCTTTTTTTACTATATGCACTGATATCAGAAGCTACGCGATGTGGTTGTCAATTTAAAACTGTTTTGATTCCAACCAGACCTCCACAGCATAACAGAGTTGAGCATTTTAATTGGAAATTCACTGGGAAAAAATGGCAAAACTTTTATACTAAATAACATGGAACAATTTGATTAAAATAATGAGGTTTTAAATTGGAGCTAACATATTTATTTGTTTTCCAGTTGCTCCTATAATGAGCCAATTAAGCAGGTACACTTGTGCTTTATCAAAAAACTCAGCTCAGTTTACCTCCACAATCTACCAAAGAGCTCCCTATATGCTAGGTTCTTACATAAGGATTGAACCATGTATTTTTTAAAGTATATTTGGAACTGCTCACCTCAATTGGGAAAATAAACGTGTTTTGTGGTCACATAGAATGTCTAGGCTCAGTTCCATGATTTTGTAAGAATAAAAATAAACATCTACCCAGAGCATAAAGTTCATGGTCTGATTTTGCATATAGACATAAGGCAAGTTTGAAGTTGACGAACTTGATTATATTTACCTTAAAACTGTAATTGAAATTTTATGATGATGGAGTGAAATATGGTGCAGTTCTCTATATCTGCTCTCTCCTCCTCTGTATTAGAAGAGTAACCACAGTCATATATCAAAATTTGTGTTGTCTAGTTACACACGGCTTTGTGGGTTTTTTACTCGACTTTACAGTGAAATGGTGTGTATACTGCGTTATTGAGGCATAATAACACGATAGATTCCGTGTATTGCTTAAAGTTAAATAAAACATTTTTTCTACTTTATAAATATTGAAAAATACGGGGGTGATGGGAATAAAGTGATGTGGAGCAATTTTTTTTTTACCTTATGGTAAGAATGGTAATCATATGATGATATGATAATGTTCCCTCATACAATATAGAATTGGCAAGGGGGAACTTTTCTTCATAGAATAAAGTAAATTCGACGACTGTTTCCAACTTTTTTTCTGGAGAATAGGTAGAAACCCCTTTTTTATATTTGATTTATATGATAATGTAATTTTGGAATGGGAGAGAGGTACGAAATACCCACGTAGGGACGAAAGGCATAAATAACGGACAGAAGAGTAACGTTGTTTGGCTGTCTTGGAAAGGCAGATGAAAGTATCGGAAAGAGGGTCCCTTTACTCCTGTCCAGGAAATGGGAAATATCTTGTTATTTATAAAACACTACATTATGTATTATTGTAAGTAGATTGTATATTAATATATGAAGTATGATGATTCAGCACGGTGATATTATTTTACCTGGGATTTTCTATTACATCTAGCTACGGAAGTGGAGAGAAAATTTTTAAATGTTTCCCTCAAAATTTTGGTTGAAAAGGGTTATGTACCTGGAGGGGGGAAGATTGTCTAAATTGTATCAACTTTTGAGAAATATATTTCACAGAATGAAACCCTCCACACCTGTCCGCACCCCTCATTGACGTTCCATTTCTAGCTAAACCTTGAAAACAACTTCATCTTTAGTTTGACTTGAAAGATACGAAGAAAAAATAAATTTAATGGATTGTGGAGTGACTGTTTGACGAATGTTTACAAGATATGGTCTAGAATCGCCCCCAACTACTGCATCCGCTTTTATCCATTTCCTGCAGGCTTTTTTTTATGGAAATGATATTCAAAGGGAGATAGAAGGACTTTGAAGGTTAAGTTTCAAAAGGCACTTGTTCCTACAAGGTTTCTTCGTTATGGTTCATTCAAAAACTAAAAAGACTAAAAGAAACTTCATGATTTCAAATATAAGTAGTTTAACCTTGTTGACAGTTGAATGCGTCAGTATTGATCAATGATCATTCTGAATAAATATTGGTTAACTTCATACACTGTTTGAACTTGAAATAAACATGTGAGCATAATGTCTTATTGATGCAGCACAAACACCTACCTTTAAGCCGATTAGAAATAAGATGTCGAATCCGCTGGACGGAACGAAAAAAGTAAGTAAACTGGTGAAACGCTTGATACGGCTTAACTAAAGTCTCAAAACTCCACAACTACTCGATAATGTTAAGGTTGCATTTATAAACTTAATGAAAGTTTGAACATTTACCGTCAACTATCCCTTCCTTTGCTGGAACAAAGGAAGAAGCTTGAGAATAATGAGACAACTCACTGGCAAATTGAAAACTGTCGAGCAGGGAAGTTTTCTTTTCCAACTTGAAATGAAAGTGGAATCCTTTGAAAACACGGGTTTCGTGCAGGTTATTGTTTATATGAGAAATCCATTATGAAAGGAAAATGCTCGTATCAAATGTGCTCGCTTTTATGCTTTTCTTCTTCTGAAACCAAATAAGTTGATTCTCTCCTTTCTCCAGTAGAGAACAACAGTTTCACCTTCCCGCACGCAATGTTCTGATCGACTGTTGAGAAAGTAAGCGGCTGGAACTTTATTTCGGAGTCGTGGAACGAGCAAAATCGTGCATGTCTGTTGTGTAGTTTTTTTGTTGGAGAGCTGTTGCAACGCTGGTTGGAGCTGGTATAAAGTACATTCTCGGAGGGGAAAGCAACAGCAAGCAAACGTGCTCCTATCTCCTAGCTCGAACTAAACCATTCCAATTTTTTCATATGACCGGCGCAAGCAACAGGGAAAAGGACTGGAAGCTCAGTTGGTTCTGCAGAAAACATCCATCCGCTTGCTTTAGTTCCTTGGCTTCGTGCATCTTACAACTTTCCCCAGTGTGGTTCCCTTACCTTCCATCCTGATGCGATGGTTGACATTGGAATTGCATTGCACTCATTCACATAAAGATTTTGCCCCCTTTTCGTGCAGACGACAAACATAAATATCATGGAAAAGACGGCTCTCTTGACAAAGTGCTGCTGCTGCTGCTACTTCTACCCTGATTCCCTTTTCTATAATGCATAGTGCAACCCTGCCCAATTTAAAGAAACTAAGACGTTTTTTCACTTGGTCAATGTGACAAAAACGGAAAATGGACATTTTGGCTGTCTGATCTGGTATTTGGTTGAAAAAAAGCAGGTTAACGGTCCAGCAATTTTCTGTTCCAGGGATTCTGATTTTTGTACAGAAAAAAAGTTAAATGTTTGAGAGCTTTGGAGGTACACGAAATAAGTTTGCAATTTTTATGTTCATCCTTCTTTAGATCCCAATAAGAGATAAATGGAGATGAGCTACTGCTCTCGGATTTTAAATCATATTGGTCCAGGGTGGCGCAAGGATCACTTTAATCATCATCACAGACCAGTTTTTTTGTACTTACTTGGCACTTCCTTAACTTTCGCTTTTGAGTAACTCTTTACCCCACTTTATTCGGATTAGAAGAAGTAAAGCCTTTTTCCAGTAAGGGTTTTTTTCTTGTTAAAGTAAAAAAAAAAGTTATAAATAACAAGGAGTAAACTTTCATGGAGAAATTCCGTTTCGTTTATCCTCAGCATTTGTTACTCTCGACGAAGATGCATTACGTACTATTTTTTAAGCCAAGGTTATAACGTTGATGAGGCAATTTCCTTTCTTGTGATGTCCCTTTTATGTGTTAACTGGAGTGTTGATGAAAGAAAGCTGTTGTTTGTCATTGTAAAATGGGTTTTATTTACTTTTGTGTAATTGTTAGTCTGTCAAATGAAATAATAGAGAAAGGAAGCAGAAATTATTTTCACTTTTTATATTTAATTCGTTGGACAACTGGAGTCAAGTATTACGAAGTCTATGTGACAGTTACAATAGCTAAAATGAACATTGTCTAAATGGCTATGCTACACGCATAACGAAAAAACTGGGTAGCTACATGATACTAAATTGTTAAGTAGGTGATGATACATGTCACCCTCATTTCTAGAACTATCTCATGAAATAAAATCGTAGGTTGAAAATGTTAAAATTGGTTACATTAAACAATTAAAATACTCTTTCCTGGATAAAATAGAAATATAATTTCACGTCATGTATTAATTAACCAAGTTAAGACTCCTTGAGAACTACAATTTTAACTATTATGACGTTTATAATGAAACTTCAAACTTAATTATGGCATAATTCTCAAGGTGTACATGTTCCCGAGGAAGAAATGGGATGAGAGTCGGCATGAGGTGAGAACTGATGTGATCGTCAGCATCAAGCCCCAATAATTTTGCAGCTGAAGAACCGTAGAGGCCCCGGAATTTCTTTGGCGAGGGTGCATATTTGGAATCTGTCCCTTCCTACTTTCACATTTTTCCTTGTAAGGTCCAATGCAGGTTGAGTAAGCAATCGTGAAAGGGACATGTGTTTGTTCATGAACTCCATGGATGAGATGAGCCATTGGCCCTGTAGTTCAAAAGAGGAAGGATAATAATAATAATAAGCAGTATACTAAATATTTGTATTGCAATCCCAGTCCACTCTTTGGTTTTGTGTGCTGGGTCGAGAATTACTGACACAGTGGTAATGTTCACATGAGATTGGCTAATTCTAGCCCAATATCTGACGCCCCAGAAGTAGAATCCATGATCATATGAAAACATAATCAGTTCCAACAGCTTCACTTCCTGATTTCCACGCATATAAAAATTGGGACATTGATAAGTTTGGATAGGAGGTTATTGGAATACGGAACTGTTTATAGCACCGGACTAAAATACTATTGAACCGGGTATTCATTATGATCGTTGAGGTTGGCAAAATCGGATCAAAATTGGATTGGGTCATGGATCAAATTACCTATTGCATAAACGGGAACATCCTCCCCGCCATGTGTTTCGTAATCCATCCAGAACCCAGCAAAGTGAGGTGTATGTCGGTCAAGCAGGCCATCTGTAATGTTGAGATTCCTCCATGTATTGACCGTTTTTAATGTATCATTTGCATCCTCCACAGGGCTCATCACTCGGTGATAGTTGTAGCCCAAAGGTCCGTTGATGTAGCTTAGCGTTTGGTAAGCGAAACCTTCTGGTGTCACATCCCCGACTCCTGATGAATAAAAACATTGAATGAACATTGTTGACATTTTTATATATATCTGTTTATATTATACTTATTATTAATTTTCCTTTAATTAATTAGCCCACTCATTTATACATCAAAAGTAATAAAGCAATTTGTCTCATGTGGTAAGCGCCCCAGTGGTAAGGAACCCCGTTGTGAAGCCGGTATACATAGTCAGTTATAGGCAAATTCTGTCCTACTTTCATGTCAGCATCAATATACCTACCGGCGATTTGAAGCATATTTGAATGAGACGTCATATACATATTTGGCTACCTTCAATTGGATTTCCTCTCTTAGGATATCCATTGACCGACATTGAATGAGAATGATCTGCTGTGACGACTATCAAGGTATTCTCTACATTCACCATTTTTCTTGCCGTTTCGATTGCCAAATCAAATGCCACAGTTTCCTCCAACGCAATTTTCGCTAAATTGTCATGATGAGCATGGTCTATTCGACCGCCTTCAACCTAAAATTAAAT
The DNA here is from genome assembly GCA_034696885.1 of Lepidocyrtus paradoxus. Taxonomy (NCBI): domain Eukaryota; kingdom Metazoa; phylum Arthropoda; class Collembola; order Entomobryomorpha; family Entomobryidae; genus Lepidocyrtus; species Lepidocyrtus paradoxus. Next base: position 23,720 of record JAQGAH010000055.1, read on the forward strand.
TACGGATACAATGCCGGAATTCAATCAAATTACGCACTTGGAAAATAAAAATGTCGGCATTAATTTCTGATAAGCACTTCTGTAACAGTCATACTCACTATGAGAATATATCCCTTCTGGTTCTTCTGCAGAAGTTTAATAGCTTTCTCCACCATTTCGCTTAAACTCGGCTGGCCAAGCTCGCCCACGTCCCTGTCTTTGTCGTACGGCATATGGCTGTTGGCAAACAAACCTATATAAATTCAGACAATGCATTCGAGAGAGTGTTAAGCTGAGATAGTTTTATTTCGGCTATTAAAATCCCTCCTTTTGTCACCACCATATCGACACGAAATGAGGTGATAATAAACAAGGGTGTATAATAAAGATGATTAGGATTGTGTCATTAATGGTGCAAATAATAGAAATCCAAACAAGATTATAGAGCGGCAAACATATATCTTGGATTACCGAGAACATAGTCGGTCTGCAGATCCACCTCCCTCAACTGCCTCTTATCTTTGACAAACTTGTATTTCCGACCCAATTGTTTTTGTGTTTCCATCCAATCCCAAATCAAATCTTTGCTGTCGTTCCTGAGACAAGCGCCGCTTTCCTGATCCCTTATTGAATGGCGAAGTACTTGAGCTCCCCCACCGAGAATTACCTACACAAAAGACATTTTTAGCACTCAATTTGTAATGGCTGATATAAATAGTCAGGATATGATAAATATGTTATATTAAGTATTCATTCTCGTACTTTCTACTTATCTAATCTTCAGAACCCAATACTAACAAATCAACAAGTGACCTTTTCTTGTGCATGCAACTCATCAATTCCGAATCTATTCATTATGGATTCCTGTGAGCATCCTTGTCCTTCGGCGAAACGACAAGGATGGAGAAAGTTACAGAAGCTAACTTACATTAATATTCTTTCCAGGTTCGTCTTCAACAAGCTGTCTACCCAAGTCCTTGCATCCTTTACCCCTTTCCGTTTCCGGGATCTTGGAATCGCACTCCCAATCTCGATGGCCGCTGTGCCCGAAGGTGGCTGCTGGTGTCGCATGCGTTATCCTTGTCGTTGTAACCAATCCTAAAATGTTTTTCCCAATCTTTATTTGATTTTATTCGAATTTCAAAATCAGAGCTTGCCTCCCTAATATGATTTTGTAGCAAAAGAACATTCTCCTCAATAAAAGTTACCTATATGTATATCGCAAATTCAATGCTCTCTCCTTTGCATAATATTATGCTTCTCGAATTGTTATATTTCTCCCTGATTGTATTTTTTACCATAGGAATTTATTAGAATAAACAAAGTTTGCAGTTTTTGATTATGTACAGTACCTACTTGTGATACCTTATGCTTATGTGTAAGATTAAATAAATCCAGAAATAAAACATGACAAGGGACGGAGGGATTCGGTGTTTTTTTTTCAATTTTCCTACAAATTCGTGGGTAGCTGTGCCAAATTCTGTTGTTGATTCATTGGACGATGATGGTGATTGAGAACTGAAGTGATATGAGGATACATGCATTGAATATATTACTTATTTACTCACATACATGCATTCCATAACATACTGAAAACTATCAGGAATAGGAAATGACGCTAGACTCGCTATGCCGCATTTTCATCCATTCTTGTTTGTATTTATAAAATGAATATAAATTGGGATTTCTAACAAGAAAACAGGACGCACACCTCCATATTTGTTTGTTTTGGTATGCATGAACGCTGGCTAGTGACGATCTCTTGCTCGGCACAAGAGTCTTTGATAATCCTTCCTTCCATACAAATCGGATTTGTAGCAATTTCCCGATCGGATCTTTTCTTACTTGCTGAATAACTAGATTCTCTTCTTAACATAGATACCTTATGCCAGCAGCATTAACCAGGCTAACAAGATTATGACAAGAGAGTTCCTGCCTTCTCCTGTAACAATTGGTGATCATAAGATGGGAACGGTAATGAGCAGAAAGTAAAGTTCCTTTTATTATGACAGGAACTCTACATATTTGACGTGGAACTTATAGTGTGATATTACAAACTCAGTTTAAAATAATCCTAATAAACCCAACCTTGAGCGATAATGATTTGCGATGAGAAACTGGAGCTACTGCTATGCCTAACATATTCTCAACTTTCATTCAACCACGTACACAACCATGTGCCAATGACAAATCAGCAAATAGAGGAGAATGGACCGACAAAAGAGGGAATTGAAATATGAAGACGATGAAAATTAGGGACTTGTGTTCTACGGAAATGTTTCTTCCTAAAAACTCACCCGATCCTCGAATACTTTAAAATAAATTGGTGGGGAACATGCTCTTAACTATATGAAACTAGATAAATCAAATTACAGTTTCAGCAAAAACTCTCAGATCAGATAATGCATGAGCATAGTTTTTTTTACATTTTCATAAACCTAATAAAATAGGTATGTTTACCACCGGTTTTTCTTTTCATACGAAAACGACAGTACTGTTTCCAACCCCTTCCAACTTATGGAGGCCTTTAGATCCATATAACATTGCATGACCGTTTTATTTTTTAACTGGGAGGCCATTTTCTAAGCAGAAACAAAAACGTAACACCCCTAGGTGAAAGCACTCCAAGTTTCTGCTTAAAATCACAACATCAAATCTGAGCCAGTTCAGCCTATCTGCATAATGTCTTATGTACATTCCAGGTAATGATGAAATCCAGCCTTCTAAGATCTAAAACAATAATGGCAAAAGTCTCATTCAACGTTCACTGAACCTATGTATCCTCCTCTAATTCACCCGGGAATTGAAACTGCTCAATTTGAGCAAGCTCCTCTATCCTCCTCCAGGAATTTTTTTTACAGTCAGGCATATAACCGGAATAAAACTTCACTCCACTCTATAAATAAGAGTAAAGAATGGCTCGTAACTATCTTTCCCTACTCTCTTCTTTAAACATTATGCTATTAAAGTGTTGAATAAAAAAAGATCCGGCTGGGAGCATTGTAAGCAAAAATAGTGATTTGGCTTCACTTGAGGAGTGCTAATGTAAGATTCCAGTTCCAGCAACGTACATTAGATATGGTGAGCATAACATAACCCTCATAGTAAACAAGATAAAGTAGATCGTCAGTTGGATTTATTTTAGTAGCATAAGAAACGAAAGAAATTCACGGAAGCTCACTTTCCTCACTTTCTTTACGAGAGAATATCATTATTATAAAGAAGCGAACAAAATCAGCTTGATAGAAAGGTCTGTTTTTGAGCTGCTCAGTGAAACCTTTCATGGATCCATTCACCACCATTGCAGAGACACAATTGAAAGAAATCAAAGAATATGAAGAGAAAAGAAAGAGGGAGAAAGAGATGTGCCAAGTTGGACTGAAAAGCCCATTGGTTATGGATTATACTAGTCCTGAATATGGAAGGTGGAATATGAGAAGCGGCACCTCAGCAAACCCATTTTACACAAACTAAATAAAATAGATTGGCACACAAAATTATGATTAAGATTGAAGATATGTATCCTATTTCATACATATTTGATTGAGATGATAGACTATGATGATGACAAAATGATGAAGATGAGAAAGTAAGATAGAAAGAAGAAAAAGGAAATCCACTGAAGTAGGGAAAGCACACGAATCCAAGCATCAGATTACTTCAAACCAGGAAGAAAAGAAACAAATTTATTAAACATTTGAACAGGGATTTCGTCTTGTTTTGATATGTTTGCCGTTTTGCTACATTGTCGCTATGGCAGTGACAAGGATACTTATTTTTGCAAAAAGTAGAATGCAGTTGTAGCCATGAAATCCATATGGATAGGAATAATTGCTAGTTTGAAATCATTCCCATCTCTATTCTCATGCTCAAACTCACGAATTTCCCTTTTAGTTTTCCTTTTACTATCTATATCTACCTTGCCTAATATCTCGTTTTGAGTTGTGTAAGCAATGCGGAAAAGTAGCAACGACCTATAACTAATTCACAGGAAAATATGAACATCTCGAAGAAAGGCATACAGGATACGTGTTGCCTTGAGTGTATCTCTCAAATTTTTTATTGTAGCTTGCTTGTAGGATATGATGAGAACTAGTTTGTAGAGGGAACCGGAAGTGTTTTAATTTATTCATGGTATAAGTAAACAGATAGGCACATCTAATACAAATTTTAAATTGGTTTTCTTTGGAATGAGTATTAAAGCATCTTAGGAGGAATTTTCGGGGATTCATGTGCAAAGCTAATGAATAATATGAATGCCTCGTCCAGGCTGAATTGAATCGACATAAATATTAAGCAAAGAAAAGAGAAACGAGTGTAGCAATAACATACGTATCTAGGTAGAAAAAGAGATCAGTGGTGAACCAAAAACTTTTGGAATTTTTTGGAATGGGATACCCATATTCAGAACTAATGCCTCCGCAAAAATATTTTAGTGCGATGGAATATTCATAAGAACTCTGGGACAGCTGCACTCAATTAAATCATAGTATATAACCGTATTCATGGATGGGGAAGCACTTTGACAAATAATGTACTTTTAAGCCCCAATCACTCTGCAGAAATAAATCTTAGAAATGAGTAGCTCAAGGTTATCGTGAAATTAATTAATAAGCATTATTGCTTTAGGAGCGTGTGAAGTACATGATAAGTTGTGAAACAAAGGTTATTTACCGAATGGTTACAGGGAAGCAAACCCAGGACCGAATGTTCTACAGCCTGAGCTATATCGGCGAACTTCGTACTCATGCAAAAAGAGTATTTCTGGGAATTTGTTTGGGTAGGAATTTAATTGGTATGTTACAACTAACAAAAAATACTTCCTATTTAACAATGCTTACAAAGGAAATTAAATATTTTGAAACATCGCAAGGTAAAATGATGCTTTCGAATTAAAAGTTAAAAGTTGCTCAAGGTAATAGTAATGTGCGCACTATGAACGTGGTGGGTTGCTCATGTTTCGACTTACAATTTATATAAGCCAATTTAAAACATGCCATCAATATTTCGCCAATGTATTTACTTTACATTATGCAATAATTAGAACAACCTTCCGGCAAAAGTTAGAGCTCGTGCTCAAATCCCAGAATGATTGATCAACGTTTGCTAGAATTTTCTTACACTAAACAGGGATATACAGAACTTACCTATCCACAGTTAGCTACACATGCATGTACCATTTTTCTTACAAAATTGGAAATTTAAAACAAGTTGAGTTATCGCTTCATCAGTATTAACACTAACGATGATAGTATTCATAGATATTGGACTGAACCATCCATCGGATAGTACTTATGATTATCATTCTCTTATCTATTACGAGCACCAAAGTCAATATTTACTTTTGGCAGAGAAGGTTTCAACGGAAAACCCATTTTGTAAACAACTTCCAGGCTGCTACGATCATAATGATGATCATTATTAAATCATTTTCATCTTTCTCATAGACTAGGAGTGAAAGATTTCTTCCCATTCTGATTTTATCTCGCCTCTCAAAATCACTCAAAATAACCTTTGTTTGCTCCCCTTCCGATTCTGGAGTAGTGTAGGTAACTTCGTTAGACATGAAATTGCATTAAGCAGTCTCCCTATTATTATGAGTCTCACTACCAACAAGCAAGTAACTTACCACCTTGACATGATTAGATGAATAAATGTGTTTATACCTGATCTAAAGTCTATAAAGACTATTATCAGCGGAAGGTGGTTACCTTAACAAAATTCAAGTGCCCTCAGCTTTCAATTAGCTACGTTTATCAGATATACAGAAGCATTATGAAAAATGTAGTTTGCATTGCATGTCATGCAACATAGTTGCTTAACCTTGTTGAAAACAAGGAAGAAAGCTCCTTATTGCCTATTGTTGATCTCTAGCAAAGACTAATGAAAATATGGATATAGGTTACCTTAGTCTCGTATATATTAGACCGGACATTGGTACATAGTAAGGGTAAAGAAAGAGAGCATTTTACCTTCCAAAGTTATATCAGTACTGCTCTAGCCTAAAAAAAGCTACCTAAAATGACTTTCGACATTTTCTTGATTGAAAAGATGATGAGAGTAAGTACACTCAACGTCTTACCCGTATGCAAATTATTTACCTGTAGATTTCCCAGAGGAGATGGCCCAGTCCAGTAGCGTCGTCACCCGGGCTCTCGACTCTACTTCTGGATTGCATACATTGAATAGTCCATGGGAGTTCAGACCAATAGTGTAATAATTTCCCTTGATCCCGCTGAACAAAGCTGTAGCAGTTCCTGCACTATCCGGCACCTGCCTGTCTACGTTGTAAGTCTGTAAAACGTGGTAGTTTCTTTTTGATTTTTGCAAAATTGTGAAAAGGATCTGGGTTTTTATAAAAAAAATAGAGATGCTCGTGAAGTTTTTGTAGGTGACTCCTATCATATTTACTCACCTTGGTAAGAGCAACATGCGGAAACTTTTCAAATGACAGGTATCCTTCTTCGCCAGGCTGCCCATTGAGCTGACCTTTAAAGATACGGGCTGCAGTTATGGTTGACAAACCCATCCCATCACCAACAAACAAAATTGCATTTTGAGCCAAACCTTGAATTTTTTGCTGTGCTTTAGCTTCTTCTATACTTCTGTATCCCAGTTCCATCCAGTAAGAGGAATCTTGAAAAAAAACATGGAGTAAAGTGACGTTTGACTTTAAAAAAAGGTTTTTCTCACAAGAAAACATACCCAAAATATGACATTAAAAAATCCTAGTTTTTTTTGAATAAGTATGTACATTTTTGCACACGATCAGAGTCAAAAATGCACCTTGTAAAATAATTCAAGTTTTCAATCGCATATTTTGGATAGGTTCCCCTTGTCAGTAACAGAAGAGGAAACTACATGAACATGTTATTTCGACATTATATAATGAAAACGGATATTATATAAATTTGCATATTTATAAATAAGACGAAAGCAACTTTTGTGATACCTTCTTCCGGCAATTTGATTGAGCATCCTGGAGCGATACAAATCGTGAAAAGAAGGATGACTGAGGATAGTACAAAATACATCGCGTTTCTGGGAAGACAACAAAAGTTTAATAGATTAGTTTTCAATAAGAAACTATGTAAATTTAAGTCGCATCCTCACTGAAAGTAATATATTTCCGGCAGACTGAGTTCTAGTCCCGTCAATTCAAAAGATGTAGGTAGATCAACACTGCGGGTGGAAATTCGAATTGCATGGGTATGCGGTTTTTGTGTATAACTGCAAATTTTTAGCTCTTATATCACTGGAGACTGGAGAGTAGTCTAGAAAGGCACATGGCAAATTTTGAGCTCATAAGTAACCTTGAGTTTTTCATCATCTTTGCTTATTATATGGTGAGCAATTACCTTCTTTCTAATTTCAGAAGAGGGCTTAACCCATCTTTAACAAATTCTCTACCATGACAGTTTATGTACCAGTGTAATATGTTGGGTTAACACATGACGTAATATGAAAGTCATCCGTGCACTTTAAATCATTAAGCCGGTTCTAATCCAGATTGAAAAATCAAGCATGGGTTAAGACAAGTATGCGTGGAAATGAATCTGCATTAAATCACCGATACTTGTTTCCTGATAGGTCTCCATGATGGCATGATGTTAGCCTATTGCGAATCTCTGAAATCTGATTCCACCTCTTCTTACTCGTCTCGTCACCTGTCAACTTTACGCAATATTAATAATGTAAGCGAATAACACCTGGCCTGACAGATCTATTACAAGTCGTACGTGTGAACATGACAACGCATATAAAATCTGCTAAATGCCTAGGCCTTTTTATTCTAACTGTGAAAAACAATACTCATCAATGGCTTATTTGATATTCAGGACGTAAAGGAGTTTTTTTTGTAGATTTTCCAGTTGAATTCTTTCTTTACTTAGCAGTTTAATCTGGGCAACATGTCTACCTGACTTTGTTCTCATGTCACGAAAGAGAAAAGAATTCTGCGAATGTGCGAGTATATGTGTATATGTCGTAGTTTTACAATGTAATTCCGACACAGAAATAGAAGCACCCCCAACAACGGTGAGAGAGGCCCATTGCGTTGGCTTGACAAGGAGTGGAAGGTTTTTTTTCTGTAAGCCTTCTCATATTTTAGAATACCTCACTCTCTTCTTTTACCAGCTTTTTTACATGGCGTTCCCAGTTGTACAGTAATTTTTATCTTGACATTTAGGTGATTCGATCCTTGATAAATCTGTGGTTGCAAATTGCAATGCTACCATTACATATGCTAGTTTTTATGCTGTGCTCGCGGCAAAACTAAAAAGGATTTTGACAAACAAGGGAGAAAATGCTGGGAATTCAATCTGACGCGTATGGGGAAACATTTATAGATGTCTAACAAGCTATATACGTTTCTATCTATAGGTGGCCCTTTGCTTTTTCCGACGAATGAATCTAGAGATTTCCAATAGGTACTTTCAAGGATTTTTCATGAATAGTTTCCTTTTGTGGTAGTGTCTTTGTACCATCACTTTCCCCATTATATCCACTATTTGAATGAGAAGGAGCCTGCTCCTGATGCCAAATTGCCAAACTATTGCATGCAACATTCGGTTCTGTCGTAGCGTCAAAGATACCTCAGATACTGTTACTACAGTCCTTATAGTAATCATTGTATATGTGAAAGCAGAGGGATAGCTTTTTACGTTAAGGTTCTGATACAAAATTTTGACCATTAAGTCGTCACAGCTTATGTTCCATTCACAAGATTTCATTTGTTTACCTATCCCAACTTTGTCATTGACTGGTGGCAAAATCCCAACCTCATTTCGGTGCGTACGTTAATGTTGCTATTATAACAATGAACTTGCATAGCGCCAAGTTGTGAGTGAAGCGTACACGTTTGATGCATTATGCAAGGAAATGGAGTGACAATTGTCCTTAGTAGTCATCATCATATTTTTATCAGATTTGTCTCTTGCTAAACCCAGACACAGAGATAGTCCCTTTGTTGTCGCAGTCACAAAGATATTCAAATCATTGAACAAAAGGATATACTATGAACTTGAGCTTCATGTGGAGTTCTATTTAAAGTAACTTGCCTTGAATAATGACACATTCATTTGATTTTGGCAGTTAAGAGCAAAAAGCGAGAACAGATTTGCTTAAGTAAATAAGCCGGCCAGCTTAAACAAAGATGGGGAGAGAGTGATATATCAAGTAGCAAGTATTTCTTTACTGTAGAGAGACTACTGGGACGAAACTTGACGCTTTTACTCTACCTCATGAAAGTGGATGTAAGTGTGTAAAGCCCTTAAATTCTTTAATTTTTTTTGGATACTTTATTCATTGCATGATCTTCATATTATACGCGTCTACATGTAAAAAGTTTTCTGTATGATTGATGATGAAATAGAAAAAAATTGTTATATTTTTCTGTTTTTCATTGATAATTCATTTCCATCCATTTGGTTATGTTTCGTTCGTGAAAAGCTGATTGAACATGCTTAGAATAAGTACAGATTGAAATGAAGCCCATAATGACTATAGCACGACAAGAGCTAAATAAATGCAAATTCAAATTAGTCTTGAATACCTAAGTTGTCTCTGCAAATGTTACTGACATATGCCATGCCCAAGACATTTCTTAAATCTTACAAAATGGGATGATAACTCCAGTGAAGCAGTAAAATACTTTTTTTTTGCTTTGACGACACAATTTCCCAATTTCTTCATAAAATGAGATTTTTCATACCTGAACAGCACATGGGCAATAATATAAGTAGCTATAAGGTCTAATAAAAAATTACCTCATATTTTTCCTTTTCCAATGATTGATTCCCTCTTGGCCAAAATTTGCTGATATAAAACTTTCTTCAAAACGAAAAAGTTTACTGTAGATAGATCCCACGCATTTATCTATTGAGGTATGGTCAAACAAGGGATAACTTCGATTTACATCATCTCAGCACACGGAAATAAGGAAAGAACGTACAAGTCTACTCTTCTTTTCCCTTTCGTCAAATAAAACCGTTGACTTGAGCGTAATAAAATGCACAAATTCACACAAAAAAAATCCTCTGCACTTTTGGAGACAGTATCATCAGCTTAGCGCACTCTCAAGCATAACTACTCTCCAAACAGTTGTCACATATTCTTATCCACAATCAGTATAAAACAGTAACACCTTGGAACATGATGCTGATATTTGACCAGTAAAAGATATTTTATTTTATTAATCTAATACCTACATAAAAAACTAGGCTAATTTTGCGTTTGCTGGAAACAAACCTACCGTAGCTCAATAAACAAGCCTACTAAACAACTAGAACCAGACTCTAGCACAACAGCACGGTATTGTTCATTGATTGGAGGCGTGATTTGTTAGAGAAGTCGGTCGCTTCCAAGTAGCAGAAACCCGAGTCTACTCAAATATGATGCATTGTTTGGGATAAGTGAGCGTGACTCGTCGCTCTAGTATTATATTGCTGGAAGCCAAATCAATAAGACAAGACACAGAGATTTCAATTGAAATGGCAGATGCCAGGATCGGTGGACATATTACAAGTACACTTTTGATTGCTCGTAGGCACACAAATGTCTTTTAGGCGTTATTAAAAAATGTTACTTGTTAAATATAAAAAGCTTGTGCATTCTTACGAGACGATGAATCCTAGGTTTCTCATATTAAGTAATGAATACAAAATAGAACAAGATGGTAATGGTGATGATGATGATGTTAGTCTAAAAGTGCTCTATAAAGAAATCATCCTAGAACTTCTTTTTGATTTCTGTGTATCTTGTACTGAATCAATTTTAGCTAATCTTAGATAATTGCTATTTATATTTCCAACTGAAATTGGAGGATCCTTTCCAAATTGGCTTGTTTTAATATAATTAAAGCAAATATATAGAAAAAACTGTAGTCTTGGAAAGCCCCAGAATATTACAAAAATATCAGATGCAAATCTTTTCTGTCCCTTTTTAAGTACATTCAAGAACACGGTCACTATTGTAATGTCGGTTAATGCTGATGTCACTTGGGGGAAAAAAACTGCTAAAAAGTATGAATAATATCTGTTCTTATTCTGCCTTGGAAGCCCAATTTAAAACACGCAACGCAAACATAACATGGAAGTACGTAATGTGTTTTATGCTAAAACTGGCTTGGTATGGTATGGGCGGGAGGTCAGGGATCACTCACAAAAGTAATTAGAGTTTAATAAAGAGTGATGATGATGGAATTGATGCTGCCTTGCTAATCACCACAAAATATGAGTAATGGCGATCAACAAATTTATAATCATGTAGTTGTGATGACCGTCAAATCTAGTGACAGTGACAAGTCTACACATTCCCATCCACAAACACGCTCTTACTATATTTCCAATGATGATTCAGATTACAATTGCTACCAAGAAGAAGGGAGCTCTAAAGTCGACCTTCAGCTGGAAACATGCAAAATCTATGAAGTATTTTTAACCGATTTTCATTTAGAGAAGCAAGTTTTATGAGGTGTAACGAAATTTAAAAATTTAACGACCCAACATGTGTAACTGCTCCAAAAAATATACCCATGCCATTAGCCCATACTTGTGCATACAATCATTTGTTGTTTTACTAGTATTACACATATGGAGCTATGACGCTTCTTACTCTACCTAAACCCATGAAATATGCACACAAAAAAACCAAAGTGGTTTCACTTTCAGGCATTAAATCTAGGATAAAAATTCAAGAGCGGTGCGGTGTTCTGTCACCGAACATTAAAAAATCTGTAATAAATAAAGCAATGTCATTATTTTGCATACCGAATATAAATACATTATGTAAAAGAAATAAGTTTGCCATAAGGGAAAATGGTGTGCAAATTTACATTCCACTCCATGAGTAATGCTAGCATATTGTCCAAGTGTTACTTATCATGATCCTCCCCATCACTGTAGATCAGAGCTTATGATTGTGGAACGCTCATGTTGGTCTTAATTAGTGAGTGCCGTCGGCTGTGCAGTTCAGTGTCATGGTTGGAAAAAAGCTTTTTTCTCTCAGTGGCAAGCAGAACGGGCATATAATAAGTTTGCGAATGTGGCATACATACTGAACATGTCTAAAAAGCAAGACTAAAATATTACTTACATCACTAATAAAATAGTTCTACCAACACAGTTATTATGAAAATATGTTTTATTATGGTTTCGAGCACGATTGATGTTGTCAGTCTGTCATTATCATTGAATGAACCACTGGGTAAGGAAGAGGAAATTTCAAGAAGTCTAAGTAATTAGACAAAGGTAATAGGGGTGGCTCCAATTGGTAGAATGCAAGAAGCCTTGATGCATTGGGGTTTAAGAAACCTTCCCTCAACTCAAGCCATGCGTAGGCCAAAGTCCATTCGAGTGATTCCCGGTTACCCCTTCCCCCTGGGGGAAGGTCAAACTTTATTTTCACACATAGCAGCATGGCAAATGATGAATCATTGCATAACGTTTTCATGCAAATTTCAATTATGCGTATTTCATGACGCTTTGTTACTTTGGTACTGACTAAGAACTGTTCTGCGGTCTTATAATGCAACTAAAATGCCAAACTCCATAGTTTTAATGTGTTTTGTATGAAATCAATACCACTAAACGATCATCAAATCTTAGGAATCAACTCTGAAAAGGCGTATCTTTTTCAAAAATTAGTTTCCACCCGGTTTGGAGTTTGAATTGAGCATGTTCATTCAACAACAACTTTCATAACTGCAGATAAATCTGGGACGTAATTTGACTTTGACTGACCACTGACCAACTTCTGGTTGCTCTTAATAGACAAACAGTAATGCCATCGCTTTTTTACCCTGCGATTGATTTGTCGAAATATAATTTCGAAAATCGTAACCTTTTCCAAGTTATTGTGTAGACAGATAGACTTACAGACAAAATATTTGTGAAAAAAAGCAGGCTTCTGCCTCAAATGTGAAGAACATTTGACAAATATTACAACTTCACTTTTACGACAATTACTTATGCCTGAAGCAAATAATTTTAAACTATGGTAAAATAAATAGTCCTCAAAATTTCAACTTTTCATATTGTTTCTATGCTAATTAGTTTTCATCATATCTCGTAGATCTACCTATAAATCTAACTGCGGAGAACTCAACCGAGAACTCTATCGGATTCTAAGATCAACTTATTATTTGTATACTTTACCATTTTCACCCAGATTAAATATTTCTTTTTTTTTCAATTCTTCCTAATGTATTTCAGTATGTGTCCGGAGTCCTCATTGCTGAAACTAAAAGTTATTCAACGTTACAACATTCAATTTAAAAAAAATTGTCATTACACAAAGCATTATGTTGTCCTCTTCGCTACCTTACATAGAAGCCAATCTCCGATTTTTGGAGAAGCTGTTTCTTATCCCATATGAATGGCCAGTAGGAAACGTTCTCCCGAACGTTATTCGCTCCCCGCGGAACATCAAGTTACACTACGTGGGCCTCGCCTGGAATACATTGTATGGGATTCTGATGCTGGGCAGCTTTCTAACCAGAATGGGCACTTTGGAAACATCCGAGAAGGTGGTGGGCTTACTCTTTGCCATTAGTTGTTGGATCATGATCGTATTGAGACTCAATTTCACATTCACGAGGACATACGGACTTCTCGAGACTGTCGAATGTTTTTTACTATTTGAGAAAAGAAACTTTGACAGCAGAGGTATTATTGTGAAAATTTGAAATGATATGCAATTTTGAAGAAATTTTTAACATAATTGTTTGTTCACTCTGATTTCAGTATCAACGGAAAATCAACAGGATATAAGGTTTTCGACAGCAAAACTGTTCTCACTGGTAGGACTCATTACTGGTTCCAATCTTGCCATGCTATATGCAAACCCTTGCATGCCCCCTTTTCTGGGTTATATATTGTCTGGATTGGGAAGAAGCTGTCCTATCAACTCTTGGAGCCACGGCTGGCTATTCCCGGTGAAGCTGAGTGTCATCTTATTAGATGTCTTCATCTGGTTGTGTTCGGTTTCTCCCGCCGCATTTTATGTGTTCTCTTGTGGCTCCGTTTTCATGAAATGCTTGGAACAATACCTAGTCTACGCCACCAGAAGGCTAACGGTCTATCCGGAGGATGGGAAAGAGCTCAAAACATATCGACAAATCCAACTTTTGGGAATTATCTTCAACGAAAATTTCAAAGATGTGATGACTTCAGGATCCATGTTTGGTATCTGGTTCTGCCTAGCCGTGTCGTTGTATACTTGCGTGAAGTTGCACAGATATATTGAGATGCCGGGATTTGCATTCTTCCCCATCTTGTTGACAGAGGCTTTGTGTGCCATCTGAGGCTTCGGAGTGGCGGTGAATGTCTTGGCTCAATCTGAGAAGTACTTGATGACGGCAGCAAGAAATGCTTCAAATGGGAGAAGGAGCTCACTCCGGAAAAGAATGGTTATGGCCATGTCAAAGGTGATGGTGCGGTTTGGATCCACCAACTTTGTGGATAGACAGACCCCATTTAATTTGACGAATTTCGCGTTGAGCACCTGTGTAAATTTAATGTTAATGTCATAATTCATAAAATTGCTTTAGATAATCGTATGAGCCTTTAGGCTGCTATTTTCAGCAAATCAACCTCGGTAGAATTTGATGAAGAGCAGATACTTTCAGCAGTCAAATCATTCACAGCTCAATATATCGCATGTATTGCTTTATCGTGTTCTCAGTAAATGACTTCATGTATAGTAGCTTGAAAATTTTGGCAAACGATAACGATACATCATTGAAACGCACTCTTATGAAGATTTCAATTATACATATTGCATTACGCTTTGCTACTATAGTACTTTGTTATTTACAGTGTTAAGCATAAAATCATTGTTACCATAATTTTTAAATTGAGTTTTCGGTTATCGACATCACAATCACATATTATTATAATCTACATAACATAGTTTCATTAATCATGCGATTGTTCGATTTGTTGTTATTGTTCCATTGTACGGAACAAAATCGGAAAATGAATGTGCTTTAATTGTTGGTTACTTGTATATATATATCTAAGTATATAATACGCTACTGTCCTTCCAGATGTCTAACACATAGATTCTTAATTGGCTTAAGGGCCACGGGTTGTAGCGCAGTGGCTATGATGTCCGGCTTTGGTGCACGGGGTTACTACTTCGATCCCAGGTTGAAGTGATATATTTTTGCTTCATTTATTGATGGTATTTAAACATGAAATATCTACAGAGAAAGCAAACCAGGCGTTTTCAAACTAATATTTTTTTTACTTGATCACTAATTAACTTTTTACCATTACTCATACATATGACCATCACCGAATTCGATGAAACTCAGTATATATAGGTAATCGAGCACGGGGAATACAACCCCATATTAAAAATAGTTAATTAGCAAAAACAGCTGACTTGCATATCAGCTGATATCTGACCATCACCGATTAGGATGAAACTCGGTATATAGAGGTAATCGAGGACGGGGAATACAACCCACATATTAGAATTTAAAAATTTACAAAAACAGCTGATATGCAAATCAGCTGATATCTGACCATCACCGATTTGGCTGAACCTCGGTATATTAATGTAGTCGAGGGTGGGGAATACAACCCATATATTAGAATTTTAAAAATTGCATAAACAGCTGATTAATCAGCTGATATTTGACCATCACCGAATTGGATGAAACTCTGTATATAGAGGTAATCGAGGACGGGGAATAAAGTCCACATATTAGAAACAGTTGATTAGCAAAAACAGCTGACTTGCATATCAGCTGATATCTGACCATCACCGAATTCGATGAAACTCAGTATATACATGTAATTGAGGGTGGGCAATGCAACCCCATATTAGAAATAGTTAATTAGCAAAAACAGCTGACTTGCATATCAGCTGATATCTGACCATCACCGATTTGGATGAAACTCAGTATATATAGGCAATCGATGGTGGGGAATACAACCCCCATATTAGAAATACAGTAATTCTTATAACTCCACGTAGTATTCCAAAGCCATTTTCAAACTTAACTAACTTCTTTGCTTCTAGCTTCTTTGGCGTCTAGGACGCCAACGGGCTTTCCTAGTATATGTATATATATCGAGGTAAATATTTTTATGCCATTTCATTGAAATTCATACAGTTTCAAAAAAACACATTATACTTTCATTTTTCAATTTTTACACTTTTCATTTCGGTAACCTGATTGCATTCATGCACATCAGAATATGAAGATACTACAAGATCAAGGAGACTAAATTAAGATGCAGGAAACTGCAAGTTTGTCAACGTGTATGTGAAGTATGTATTTGATTTCATTTCCAACTGTCGCACATACGTTTGGCAGTGAAAACGCTGAAAGTATAATAAATATGATTAATGGCTTAATTAAAAATATATTTCTCCTGCTAATTTGCACATGAGCAGGGCATGTTGAAACTGCTACAATGTTAAATAGAAAGAGCTGCTGTTCTCTTGTCATTTTGCTTTCCCTCAAGAAGCAATCGGAATAAATGACTATCCTAAGCCTCCTGAACCTCCATAGTTCGTTCCTTTTTCTATGCCGATGTTTTCTTAGATTTTGTGATCTTGGGACATTACATTAGGTTCTCTCAATGGTTTAGAAGATATTCAGTTGTCTTATATACAGCGTAACATTTCGCAGTAACAAAACTTGAGAAAATGAAACAAACCGAGAAAGGCAAGAAATTTTGCTACAACTTTGCTTTCATTTTGCTTCTGAAATAAAGAAACGCGTTATTGTGCTAAGGGTACTCCCAGCAGCTGGGAGTTTTGAAACGGGAAAATCTGACTGTTTGGGATTTTTATTTTGCATAAATCCCAGGGACTAATTGATATTTTTGAAAGGTCAACGTTGGTAAGCGTGTCTCAATTAGTTTATGGCATGGCTAAAAAGTATGTATTTCCCAATTACGGCAAAAATTCCTAAAAGAATATCTTTGGTTTCGGTTTATTTAAAATGAGAACCCATATTGCTACCCTGTGTAAACTTGAAATATATGATATGCCAAGAGATCAGAGGAGAAAAGCCAAATTAAATGTTCAACATCATTTTCGGGATTAATTCTGACAAACTTTTTTTTGAAGCATCACATCGCATCACATCACATCAGCGCTAATGCAATTGACTTTCTAAATTATAATTTCAACCCATACAAACTGCATAAAGTACCACGACATGCGTGACATGCAGGGCTGGGAAGTTGAAAACGTCTGCAATAGTTTACTTTATGGAAATCTAGCAATTACCGCCTTTCATCTGTGTAATGCTGAATCATGCTAAATATTGTCAACTTTGAAGCATTTTCATTTCTTTGTGACAAAAGTTGACCAATTTCTTCGTCCACAATGCCAAGCAAACATGCTCACTCCCAACAAATTTTACTTTTCACTTAAACTTGTGAAATGGAAGTAGACGTTTGACTTGAGCCATGTGCTAAAGTCAAATAAAGAGGAATAGAAGATCACTCAAAGTTTATTTTCAAATTTAGAAACCCTCTCAGGGAAAAAGTGACCACTGACGTTTAACCGTTATAAAAGTAATGAAGAATTTCGGCAGGTCTTTTAGTCCTCTTTGGGAAGTGAGTTTCCTACCTCCTTCCCATCCGTTGAGCATATGCTTAGCACTGTGCGCCATACTGACGTAGACACGCATTGTACTCTGAATTTGTCATGAAAAGTTTGCCAATTCCTTTGAAAAAAGTAAAACTCCTTAAGGGAAACTTTTTTTTCTCAGTGAAGTGGAGAGAGTGAAAAGTGTGCCGAATTTTGTATGAAAATACCATAAAAACTATTACTGGCGAGATCGTTAGCACTTGTAATTCTACTTTTTTAAGTAGAAATTAAAACCTAAATTGTTTTTTTTTCGTGAATGGGGTGGAATTTTATTTGATATAAATGACTGTTTGTTCTCTCGAGCTAAAGTTCTCCGTAGGTATTTCTGAAGTGTGCATAAAATTAATGAAACTAAAGTTTCTAGGACGTATTGTAACTCTTGGGAGGTATGGCTGTGCTCAACTGTTGGAAATAAAAGTAGAAAGTTGCATAACCTCATTCTACAAACTACGCTATTGATCTCTTCTTGGAACGATACGATTTATTAGAACTAAGGATTTGGAGGCAATTTCTTCCCATCCAGAATAGTAATGGTTGTAGTGCAATCGTAAATTTTATATATTATGATTTGAGTCAATTATGATGAGACCAGAAGTAAATTATATATAACTTAAAATGGTCTAGAATCTTTTTTACATGCAAATTCTCATCAAAAATCTCATCAAGTTTATGCAAAACTACTTATTTCAATGACCTTGAGAGTTGACATCAACTGACAGTAGCTCATGCATGTAGTTTTGACAAATAGTAGGATAAGAACGAGAGAGAGAGCAACTTAATTGCACTTCAGTGTTCTCAGTCTATGAGCTGTAGAATGGAGCAAGTTGCAATCTCACTCACTACCATGTCGTAAGCATAAAACACTGGGTCAATAAGATCAAATACTCCAATTTAGTACACTGCACTAGTTATTATGATAAAACGTCTATGCATGAGTATGATTAAGTAGCATCGTCCATCAAATATATTTCTTCAGCATTTACAATTAGTAAAGCACAATCCGGCCCGGGTTTCGGTTACGATTATACGATTGTAAACCAAACCAAGTCACAGCAGCATGGTTATGGGTTTTTCTTGTGAAGGTAATGTCGAAACAATTAGTGCGCAACGATAAGAAAAATAATAAGCAATAATACCGTACCCGAACCTTCGGTTATCCGGTTACCGTTTATTTGTTTGCTCACGATACTTATTCGGTTATCAACCCAAACCAAACCGCTTTCAAACCGGATTACCGCGGCAGCCCTAATGTCCACATTGTTTTATTTATTTAAAAAGTCACTAATTTTTGCATACTTTGCGAGTAATTGTTTCACACAAAATCTAGGTTGATTAGTAAAAAATCCATTCATAATGACTGAATCATATCTTGTGAATGAATGGTCCGAAAAGGAGAATACGCAGGCAACGTGAACTACATTGAAGTGCTTCTCTGTCAATCCTTGATGAAGTGATTTAAAATACTTTTTCCTATCTCTAGGGCCTCTCTCTAATGATGCGCTAAACGGATTGCGATGCAGATGCATGTAGATATGGTAAATCCTTTATTATACAAACGAGCCATATAACAATTTCTCCGACTTTAAAACTTCCATTTCATTTTCTTGACGATCATCAAGGATAATGAGTCGTCCACTTACTGGTGCATTTTCTGTGTTACCATTTGCCAATAATGTTTGCACTTTAAGTTAGCGTAATTTGAGGTTTGTTTCTGGGGCTATGGATAGGTTGCAAACTGAAATCGATATGCTTAGGTAACTACTTACTTACAAGTAGGTATAGGCTCGGGTTCTGTCATTTTTGCTCATGAACATGCTAAGGTGAATATACATGGTAGAAGTATTAGTATGATAAGGATAATGTCAATGTCACTATGCCATTATGCCACTTTGTAATAAACATGTATCAAGTAACCCCATTTCTCTGCTTATCCTACGGATCTACTTGCGAGTATGTACATATTTAGTAACGGATTTTGAAACTGACTCAGTTAATTATCATAATCGCATCATAAACATATTCATATAGTAGATGTGGAGTGTCTCTCTGCTCTTTATCCCATTCATAAGTTCAATGAAGTTCTAGTATTTAGTTTAATAGGTTCAGTCTCAACCTTTCGTTGTCACAAGTTTGCGATGCTATGCTCATTTCTCTCCAGAATAATATATTGCGTTGGTTTTGTCGTTTTCATTCACCACAATTATTGATTATTGATCATTGATCACCTCCGTCCATGTCTCTATTTTGCATGAGTTTGGCTTGAATAATGAAAAGATGATAAATATTTTATGAAGTTGTGATGGTTATCCGACTCCTAAAATGAATGACATGTTTGGTTTGCATTTGAAGAGTTTCTTGTAGACAAGACCAAAAATGAACAGTAAATCTGATTCTATATTTAGGCTAAACTATATCATCTCTTTTTCTGAGCTGACATACTGTACCCTTTTTCGCTCAACAAGTGTGACACATTTATTACTTTGTGTAGTAAGGTAGTTAGTTGCCTTGTCTGGTCTGTCTGTCTGACTGTCTGACTGAGTGTCAGGCTGAGCAACTCATTCAAGTGATGATGATTCATTAATTACAATTTATGAGACTTTTCCTCGCTGTATGAAGTAATTAAACTATTTATTAGTAAAATTTTAAAATACCGTGCTAACATGTATTTAATTTCCTCAAACTTAATTTAATTCCTAGTTTCGCCAGGTTTTCATATTGGTGCTAGCTGGGTTTACTGAATTAATAACACAGGGATAGATTAGATATTATTGGGATACCGGGATATCATGTCCGATCGGTAGAGAGAAAAGCTCCAACTGTTATTGACATATTGATTAGATGGAGGGATACTTGTTGAGGCGCAACAAGTGAATTTAACTATTTCGAGTGCCTAAAAGGATAATGATGATGGTGACCCATTGCTACTTACTTATGCCTAAAATATATATGGTCTTTGCTGGTTTCTGCTCTTTGTTGCTCCGTCGGGTTGATAATGGTTAGCCAGACCGTCGTTGCATTATGAAAAGGAAGAGCAAGTAGGTAAATCCATTTCCATTGTTGTTCTCTCTAGTCCCTGCAATTAGACGTGAAGTTACAAAAGTAGCAGGTAGATAAAGGGGATGTAGAAGAAATACTCCAATCATAAATGCAGCATATTCTTTTGACGAGGTCCTTTTCTAGTTAAAGCTAAGCCTGCTCAACATAAGCATGGTTCCGCTCTGATCAAAAAAGCGTTTGGGATTTTAAATTACCAATTTACACTGTACTTATTTTTCTATACTTGGATATGAAGTGAAAGCAAAATTTCCCATGAATTTCTTTTAGCATGATGACAGGCAATGGAATCAAAACTCTAGTGCCAAATCTTTCTAGTGACTCGAAAGAAATCAAGGATTCAAACGAGGTGCAAATTATACTGACGTATGGAAACTTGCTATTGTAGTACAACGCTCATTTCTCAGACTAATACAGAAGAAAAGTGAAGAAAAGGCAGTTGCTCAACTCCTGGCGAAAATGATTCCCATTCGTAGCTCCCTTGTGGTGTTCCTGGTGACAGTTTTTCTCAATGCAAGATATGTGTTGTGCACTCATTTTGATGCCAGTTCGACAGTACACAGACAAATAGGGGATAATAGTGCGGGTGCGGGTGCTGGTAGTCCCAATAGTTTTAGTAGTGACAGTATAAATGTAAATTTAGACGGGAGTTCAGCAGCCCCCTCCACGTTTTCAATAGCGCCTAGTGTCTCCTACCAGTTTCATACAAATGATCATGAGCATCTGGATAAAATTGTGTTATCTCATCATAATCCAGTTAGAAATAGTTTCTCTAGTGGAGTCTCGCCAGAAGATAACAAGGCCAGTGGCTCTAGTATTGTCGAAAGGGTGGAAAATGTAAAGGAAGATGAGAGCTCAAGAGTTGCGAATTTCCCTAGTGCTGGTGTGAATGCTAATAATAATCCAGCATTAGACTTGTCATCATACAGACAACAACAACAGGGATCAAATGCCCCACAGGTCCGGGGAGACTGGCAGGGGAAACAGGGACAGCAGCCCCTTTGGCAATATCATCAGCCGAGAAACCCTCAAGCTATTTTAGATAAGAGAAATGTCCAGCCTCAGAGAAAAATTGAGGTGGGGAATGTGCAGCAGGGCAGTGCAAATGCACAGTTGACATCCCATAATATTCCCTACCTCGTCAGTAACTCGACCCAACAGCGTCAACACCAGCAAAACAGTCCTAATCCCAATGTGCAATTCCAAGATAGGAAAGATACACCATCGTCATCATCCATTATTTACAGCCGCCCACTCCAGAATGACGCTCCAACAACGTATCAATGGCAAAACAAGCATGCACAGCCCAAAGTACGCAACATAGCTCCGACGTGGAGGCCGCCTACCTCCAAAACATCCACGGAGGTGAAAGGACCGGGAACAAAGGCAGCTTTCCCTTCATCTCGCAAGAAGAAACCATCTGCAAAGAGGAAAATATTAACGTCTAGAGCAGACACTTATGAAAATGAGGAGGAGGATGAGGAGGAAACCGAGGATGAGGCTGATAATGAAAGTATGCCTCATTATCACCCGTATGACTACCGTTACGGACAGTATGGAAATGTTAAGGGAGGAAGTGCGGACCAGGATAATGAGGCCGAGCAGGATGATGATGACAATGGATACTATTACTCACAGGATGGGACACTCCCTGAAATTAGGGATTTTGGTTTGCCTCCAGATGGAGGACCACTGGGGCCGGGAGGTCCTGGAGAACCATTACCTCCTCCACCGCCTCCAATTAAAGGGACCGTTGACTACATTCTTATTCCATTGATTCTTATCGGATTGGCAGGGCCGATATTTGTTGTTCTGTATGTGATTCTGGGGGGATTCGAGTACAAGCTAGCACCCATCGCGAGAAGTCTAAAAAGCCAGACGGCTGAGTATCAGGTAGAAAGGAATATTCGCGTAATCAGTATTTTATAACTGACTTTTTGTCCATTTCACATATCAGTCTACTCTCGTGTATCCATTTTAATTTGTGACTTGCTTCACAGCCATACATCGATTCGCTTTCATCATCAGTTGGGAGAGCTCTGGAGAAGTATGAATGCTACGAGTATGCTTCATGTCGATTCCAAGGATTGTACAGCAAAGTGGGCTTATCCTCTGCTACCGTTTCTACAATAGAAGAGTAAGTACATTCCCTTAATTAGTTACGCGATCACTAACTATTTAGTTTTATGTAAGTCAGGCAAGGCTTATTTTGGAGATGTAGACTGGTGTGGTGTCTGCATAACTTGTGGGTTTTTAACATTGATTGACACTGTTCAATCGGCTTCCATGAAACTTACCACGCTCATCTAGTTTAATGGCTTGAATTTGTATCTGATCATTCAGGTTGGTATTCAGTTTTGCCGATTATTACAAGAAATTATTTAGCAGACGTCAGTTTGACGTCCTCTGTCTAGTTCTCACTTTGCTACGCTGTGTTTTCGAAACTAAACGTAAACTTTTGATCATACATAGTAGGAATTTAGGAAATAGGAAACAATACAATTCTCATAAATTGAAATCCATTCTTCTTGACATGAAAACGTACATTGGTCAAGCTAATGCATATATGGTGAGGTTAAATCATTGAATATGTATCCATACCATTTTGTTAATTGAACTGGCTCCTTTCCCTGTTGGGGTGTGAACAGTGGGAAATCCTCTTTGTTCTTTCTGTCAGTTCTTTTTAAGCATTGATTAAAATCCAATTCGATTTAGACGACATTGTAGCCCAGCCGATGCAAAGGAAGCATACAGGATAATTCAGATCCCTCTGAAAACAAAGCTAATTGCAATTGCAGGTATTGCACTTTGACTGTTTCAACAGACTTTCCCGCTCAGTGGCTAATTTTGAAAGGGATTACCAAATAATCTATAAACATCTACTAATAGCCATTAGACCGTTTATCATTACTACAGTACTAAATTTAGGATTCATTAATATTTTACTCTACAATGTAGTTTTAAAACGTTATTTTTATTGCCAGTAAAAGTAACTCATAGCCATAGTGGAAATAAAAAGGAGCAAAATGTATTTCGAATATTTTTATGAATGCATCAAAATAGTCCACAGTGGAAATTTTCCTCTTACAGATCTCATCAAAATGGCAATATAATAACAAGTTACATTAGTTTTTTTTCAATACCAACATAACCATCATCACCTTCAAAAAAATACTCCACATACAGAAGCATACTAAGCAGTTTTCTCGAAGGAGTAAAGCCGTTTTTTTACTATTTTAATACAACCCATAAACCACAAGAATAGAACAATATGAGAAATGAAAGGGGTCAGCAGTGTGATGATGAGTGTAGTTTCGAAGCAATTATTTATTATGCTATTGCAGTACAGTAGTAAATAAAACAACTCATGCCTTCACTTATGTATCTCCTTGTAACTATCCCTCAATGAGCTTAAAGTACGAATTGAGATAGTAATCAAAGATGCAGATTTCAGATTAAAACATTTCACCCAGTGCGCCACATGATGATGATGATGAGATCCAAACACGTTGCGCACCTGAGCAATTAAACCATGAAACTTTAGCCTTTTTTCATCAGCATCAACAGATTCATATGAGCTTGTCGATTGCAGTTTTTGAGCATGAGGCTTTTGCTTGAAAAATTGTTGAACACTTTTTCCCCTGCTTGTAGTTCTGCCATATCTCTTGGAAAAATGCGCATTTTAATATTGCGTGTTATGTTGTCTGCGACTGTCTTCCTTAAATTATCGTACATGCATTCAAAACCCAAATATGCATAGGTATAGGTCATTGTCGTTGCCACTGTTATACTTGATTAACTTTAGCATATTAACTTGAATATAATTGCGACTCGAGGATAGCTTCAAATTATGTACGGGCTTGATTTCAGAATTTATGTCCTGCACTAGGAGATGCGAAAGGATTGTCTCCCATTCATTTGCGTAAATTCAGAGAAAAGAAAGTGAGGATATTTCAATGTCAATTTCTACAATCCTGTATAATTGATTTGATGAAAACATGAGGAATGTAGTGGAAAACCAACACATTTTATTGCAAAATGAGAGTTGTGGTTGCGAGGGAGGAGAAGCAGTGGATCCTCTTTCGTGTAAAAAAAAGTCTCCCTGTGCAAAAAAAGGTTTGCTAGCCAAAGAGAGAAAAAATATGATGCTAAATGAATGAATGCATTTTATTGCTTCTTGCTGCTAACTTGCGCTTGTGTAGCATCTTTGACCTACCTTTTCGTTTCTAGAGGGGAGGGATGGATTCAAAAACTGTTGAACCAATTAAAGCGTACTTAAGTAGTTAATGAAAAAAGGAGCGTTTTCGGGAGGATCGGAGAGGGGAAAAAATGAATTGTTTTACATGCTCTACCGTGAAACATGTTGATCTCACTATCAGCAGTATTATTCGTTTGAGTGACCACAACAGACTGGTAGAAACCATGTGCCTCAAAATATCAATTACCACAGAAGCCCCTAACCTATCTTGCTTACTACTTAACTTACTTAACTATCATCGGGCAGAACCGAATGCGTTGATGTAGGTGGGCTGATAACTTTTAAAGAACGATGTGGCTGATAATCTAGAGAAATGAAAGGTATTACCGTTTAAAAGGTTTTTGATACTGCCGTTTAGCTTCTACATAGCCATACCAAATTTATGTTCTTGACGCTTGCATTGTTTGGATAAGGGAAATAAAATAAAGAGATAATATTTTTCTTCAGGTCATTTTAAATGTTCGTTAAATGTAAACGATGAGCTTTTAAGAAGGAGGCGACCAATGTTAGAAATGAATATGCATGAGCTGGAAATTCACTCGCTTCAAAAGTTGATCCAACAAAGTAACAGATAGTTATCACTTAACCCCTAACCAATAAAGTCAATAATCTCGTTGAAGTTTGGTTAAAGATCTTCGATTTGAACCCCATTATAAAATCAATGATTTCCCCTGAATAACCACATTTCATCAAATACCACTAACGATTTGATCATGCACATAGAGATAAAGCACTATAGACAAGCAGAGATAAGGAGAATAGAAGGCTACCCTTCTCTCTGAATCATTCAAAAGTAATTTCAATCATCATCAATAATCAATTTTATATTGATTAGGTAAGTGAGCATACCTTGTTTCGTGAATAACTAGATTGCATTATTTTGGCATTGAGGTGCATTTTAAGTACTTATTATGCCACAAGATGAATACAACGTCAATGCCCCACTAAATATTTTTTTTAAATATATTAAGCATCGTTAACAAGATATTTCTGGAAACTTTTCAGATAAATTGAGATATAAGATGGGCTACAATGATAGAACATTGATAAAACAGCTTTTTCCTCTGTAAAAAAAAATCAATAATCCGAGACTGAGTGAATAAGGATGATGCTCGTTATATCTCACCTCACCTTCATCATTCATGATCACGCTACACTTATTTGTGCAGTTTTTAGCAACAATGTTTGCTTTGAAAAAGGGGGTGATTGAAGGTTTGAAACGCTAAACCTGCCAACCCATCTGCGACGCAAAAAGGGAGAATGTGATGCAGGACATGCGAGTTTTAATGCTAACGTTATTAATATTGTTTAACGAAATACTAATTTCAACCTGCACTAACTGGATTTTTCACCGACACGTCTGCCAGAACATAAAGCTATGCATGTCATTGAGCCACACTACAGCGGGATTAGAATTGGGTCGGGACAGCAACGGTGATCCTTCTCTATGGCGATATTATGACCAAACACTAATCGTCAGTAGCCAGTAGTCAGGAGAGGATGATGACCACACACTTGAAATTTTTCTTGGCTGTACGCCCATCCACCAGTCATTATTCCTACTGTTCATTAACTGACAGGGAAAGAGGCTGACGTCCGAATGGGGGTATAATGCATAGACAAGAAGCTAGGAAAAGCTGTAAGATGAAACTGTTTATCAAGTAAATGGTTTCACTAATTGTCAGATTGTCTGTCTGTGTCTCTACACCTGCCCCTGAAGTCACGTCAAATTCTTTTATAATCCCGATATTAACGCTCTGCCGCTTGACTTGAGTGAGACGCTTTGACACTTCCGTTTAGTTAGTAGCTTCAATGACTTGATGCCTTTCCCAATAATGTTCTACATTCCCAGGATACGTTCTTAAACTCATTGATGACTTCTTTATTGACTTGAGTTCTCCCGAAGTTTACATTAGTTTGTATAATTCTTCCTTTCACAGACCAAAAAAATCTTATCTCCATCAAGTTATTTATATATATTTTTTAAAAGAAGATCTGGCTAGCTCATGTTTTAATCAGTAAATTGCCCCCAGATTATCTTTCTTTACTACTGACCCACATTTTATTCTTATGCAGTCAAGATCTGTTAGACAGTAAACTACACATGGCAAAATCTGCAGCACTATTTTGTTTCCTTTTTTATCTATCTGGTAGAAAAATGTGTTTGTACAAAATTGCCGTGCTGTAATACATATTTTTGGCTGGTTGTAAAAATAGGCTCAGAAAAAATCAGAAATTTTTAGTCGGATAAATGCCAATAAAGATAAGGAAAAATTTATTGGAAGTCAGGTTCAACCCGTTGATATCCTATTTTGGGATGTGATATGATGATATGATTACAATATGATTGTGTGGAAAAATCACCAAGCGAATTGGAATGTACATTATGCTTTGGTATAAAAAAGTTATCGATGAGTTTCAAAACCTATTTCAAGCAAATATCTTTAGTTCACTCAACTATGCATGACTAATCTGATTGCAGTTTAGTTAGCGAAACGAAGGAGAAGACAAGCCTGAGCTGTCTATTATCATCATCACCTCAGATTTGCCATCACTTGGCAAACAGGTAGTGTGCAATGCTTGATGCTGGCTAAAAAGCTGTTTTAAATCATTAAATCTGCTTGAAAAGTACTAAAAATCCTTTTTGTAAAACATGAGCCATGTTTTCAATTACATATTCATGTTATCGACGGGATGAACGATCGTGTTGACAATTTTGGCAGAGATACAAATTCGATTATGATAGCTATGACTTCATGCAAGGTAGGATCAAGTTTTTGCAAAGGTGATTTAAGCCTCGTTGCGCGGGTGGATTTATTGGAGTTGTCGATTACCGTAATGAAATAAGCATAAAAAGGGGACTGTTGAAAGTTTGGATTTTTTTGCTCAAATTTTGAATTCATTCATGAAATTACCAAAACAATTTGATTATTACTTAAATTCGAATTTGTACGGAGAAATAGTTTTTTTTGCACTGTTCCCCAATACATTAGGTACGGTAAACCGAAATTCAAAACTTGGAATTTCTCAGCTATTTGTGAAAAACGTTTGCATGATTTATGTAACTTCATCAACTTCAAAGTAATTTATTGGAGTTGTCATAAAAATGAAATGTATTTACATAAACAAATTTTTGATGCCATATCATCATCCCACTATAATCATCGCCCCTATGCATGTTTTCATATGAAAAAAAAGATCGGAACGATGAAACGGAATGAGTATGAGGTATGACGGGAGAGTAAATTATAGCTTCTCTGCTCAAGATCCCCCTTCTCGTTTATATAGTTCTGATTAATTACATAATGTTGAGAAAAAAAATATGTGACAATATTACCAACGCCCTTTATGGGTGACTAGGTATGCATCTGCAAAATTTGCAGGCACTTGCTGTCAGAGCTCGGAATATTTTATACCATCTTTTCTGGTAAAAGGAACAGGTCACCACACATTCCTTCCTTGTTCTATGTCAAGGTTAACGGTAATTAAGTATTAGTACGGGTAGGTAGTCATGTCATAAGAAAACTCAATTCAAACTCCGCAAAAGTGTTCAGAAAGGGTAAAAGATTTGCAGAACCGCTTATATCAAAAGGTTACAGCATAACTATGGGAATCCATAATGAAAATGGTGGTTGTTGATGATAAATTTTCCGGTTTTTTTCTCCTAATTTATTTTCCCCTAGTCTCCCCACCTGAATGCTAATTTTTTTTCTGGGCGAATACAATTCAAATTCCCTAATTGTACATACAAGGCGCAGGTGTGACAAGGAGGATGTATTTTGCGAGAACTGTTCAACGTTGGAGAAATGATGCAGTACAAAGGAATCATCATAAATACAAATATAGGACACGATGAGTGTAGTCGGAAGCTAGTATATAAAAGTCTAAATATTTTTTTGGGGGAAAGGACAGGTTGATGGGACATGTTACGACACAGCGTCGTTTCGATATCGTAGGTAGACATTAGGCGACCTTGCAAAAGTAACGGAAAATTTGGATAGAGAAAAAGAAGGGTTTTTCAGTTGGTTCAGGATATTAAGGATGTTTTGGTGTTTCGCTTTTGACTTTGGCTGTAGCTCCTTCAGTCTTTTATATTTCTTCTGGGGTTCGTGCATCCTGAATAGAGATCTTTATTAAAAAGCTATTAATCTTGTATATAGCAATTAGACTTGCCGTTGTTTGAGTAATCTAGCGTATCTTATCCTAGTAAGTGGCTATAGTATATATGTAGTAAGCGTATTTATGAAGGAGCCACTGACAACTTACTGACCGACAAGCAGCAACCGATTTTTTTTTCGTTCCTGCTCCCTTTCATACATCTTCATGAAAGTAACTTAGAAATCCTTCGATTTCACAATTGTTTTTGATTGCCCTTTCTCAAAACTTTCTTATCATATTAGAGCTCCTCAAAGAGTAGAAGTGAGCAGCTCACTTGAATTTCAATGAGTTTAAGCTTGATCGTGAGGATTATCTGGTGAGCTTAACTAGCTGATTGGAGTTGGCTATCTGTCTCAAATATGTGTGTGTGTAGTTAGTGATTGATTGTTACGGCTTTGATGATGCAAACAGCTTAATTTAATAGTGCAGTAGTGTAAGATCTGGCTGCTCGTCTTTGCATCCTAATTCCTATTGAAACAAAACCTATTAAAGATGTTTTTTATGATGACGATACGCCTGATTTTTAAACGTGTTATTTCAACGTTTAGATTCTAGAAATGAGGAGAAAAGTATCTAGATTATAATTACGTGTTAAATAATTTTGATTCAACCTAAAAATTAATATGTTTGATTGATGTATTTAATACGACAATTTTACATTATAGTTTAATCCTCCAGATTGGACTTAGTTGGTGACTCAATTCGGTTGTCTAACGGATCCTTTTTTGTTTGTTTTTTGCAGAACGTTGAACGCAGTCACCCCAAAGGAGTATTTGCCCACATTGACGAAGGTCTTCTCATCCCTCAATCCTTCGAGAAGGAGCGACAATAACTGTCAAAAGTATCAGTGCTCTGATATGGTGGATTACTTCCTGTGAATGTTTTCATGTTTTAGTTCTAGCCATTTAAGTAAATTTACATGTAAACAAATCTGACTATGTATTTAATTAGGGATATGACTAATGAATTGCTATTTATTTACCTATATATTAAAATTATATGTGTAATATAATTTATCTAACTGACCACAAATTTTGGTAGTAGAAAATCTCAAATTAATCTATTTAGAATGAGAGAAAATAACTATATTACAAAATGATTTATCTCGTTTAGCCAACATTAATTGATTAACTTGCAGAATGCTAAATTCAGCACGTCGATAACTTTCCATTTTTTTATTCTTACTAGTTTAGCATAATAAGCGATTTTGAGGGGTAATCGAAAATTGTTATATTTGACTCCAAATTACATAAAATCGTTACAAGGCAGATCATAAAAGTCCATCATGAAAACCATTCATATTTCTTCAAAGAAGAAAAAAACCAATATGAATTATTACAGTCAAGAATGAAAAGCGGATATAGCATAATCATTCTTCAACAAGGGATAAGTATCCTTCACAGGAGGACTTTTACACAAAAATGTAGTACGTTTAGCTTGTTAAGCATGATTAAACAATAAAAGTTACATTTTTACACTGTTTACTATTATAAGAGATGCTTTCGAGTGGAGTTGGATGTGAGAGGAACAATGATGCAAAGCTCCAACAATATTTCAACAGCCTGAACTTGACATTGACTTCCTTTTTCATTGCATTTTACTCCTCCCAACAATCCCTCCACAAGGCAGACACACAGACTCTCGACGAGTTTCCTCAAAAACTCACGTTACACTGCAAAGTAATTAAGTGAGATTTTCAGTAATGTGGATATTATTAGGACCATATCCACTCTTCGAACTAAGATCAGTTTTAGCCACAGCACGAAGTCCATTTTTTCCTCTGCTCAGACCCCATCGAAAAACTTAAAGTTCACTTTTCTTTTCACCTTGTTACCACAACAAGCGCATAAAAATGTACGTTTCAGACGTGGATTCAGTTCCCAAAAAGTGATCTCTGTACGTGTATTTATTCGCAATATCAAGTTGATCTGGTAGCTTCTTACCAAAAAAATATCGATAATACGAGAAATGTATGTAGATATATATAGGCTGTGTGTAAAAAAATGTTTCCCCACAAACTGCTCTCATTCAACAGAACGTACAGAAACAAAGTAAAATCTTCTTTCCTAACATGAGTTATATCGATTTTTCCATTTCGTCTCGATAGCTCTTGATATTCTATCCTCTCTGCCCAATCCACAACAGAAATGCACCGGCACGTTCACAAATAAACGTTCAATTTACTTATGAAAACTAATACTACCTAATTGTACTTTAGAAAAGGATGCTGACCTTGGGGGGATGAAAAGGTGGAAAAGTGATTAAGCTGAGAGGAGGAGTAACACCAATTTAGCTACATTATTTACCTTAATTAATTTTTTGCGTAGTGCTAATTACTCAGCTAAGTTAAACTCAGATCGGTTATTTTTATCCTGTTTCTTCCTTGCGTTGGGTGTAAATGTCGATAAAATCAATGCAGTTGTAATAGTAATAGCTGCAATTACGTTCCTAAACTACACAATTAATCATTTTAATTTGCTGCTTTTGATACCCCACATATTATATCCTTGACGAAATGAAGCAATCAAATACATACATACCATGATGAATTCATTCGCACATTTTTCCACTTTTTTGGGGTTTGAAGTGGATTCAATATTACATTCCATGCTCATATATGGACCATATATTCTTTGCCCCCAACCCCCACACACAGAGTTTGGTACAATAAGGAAAAAAAGTTTAGCATCATAGTCCACTACACAATCTTGATCAACTATTTCATTTCTCAGAAAAAAATAAAATGGCTCTCTGTAACGCACTGGTTACGCATTGATTTTTTTTTCATCGGAAATTATGCAGGTATGAGTTTTAGCATGGCCATCTCACCTTTTTTCTACCAGTTATTAAGTCAGTAGATGAGGAAGTCAGTAGGAGCAATCATTCATGAGAGAAATATGCTTACGGTAAAAAGGCAAGGTATAGGGATAAGATATAAGGGAAACTAAATTCATTTTCTCTTATAGGCTTGCAGAAAAAAGTCAAGTTTTTTAGCGCTGACTAACTCATTTTTGTTTTCATCATGCTGTACATACAAATTTGGAGATATCAGATTGCACTTTACAGAGATATCAGCTCTGTGGGACAGTGGTAGAGTAGGAAAGGAAACCCATTTAATTTTTGGGTACTTTAAATATGCCACGAATCAACCAAGTTATAATACTTTGCTAGCACCATCATCACCATCCCCATCCTTGGATCGTAATCCTCCTGTCATCTTTGTGATGCAAAAAAGGAATTTTTTAAATATTTTTTTTCCTCCCGTGAAGAACGGGTTATACTGGTTATGAATTTCTCGTACCTTTAGAAATTTAGTCATGTATGAAATACCTGAATATTTTAGTGCTGTTTTTGATTTCAAATGCGAAATAATAGAATGGAACATTCAGGGAGGGAAAAAACCGAAAGAGAACGCCTCCTCGTTCTAGTTTGACAAAAAGGGACGTAGCTAAATTGTAAACATGAAAGGATATTTTGTTGCCCGTCTGTAGGTCTCTGATGTGTTGTTGAATAATCAAGGCTTTTGAATTTTGTGTTTATTTTGAAGCAAAATTCCCCTTTTTACTTTTCTCTGCTTATTCGTTCGTGAAAGCAGTGAAGGGCATGATTTAGGAATGAAATATGAACAATTTGTGTTTTTGCTAAATTATGTCGTGTATTTGTCTATTTGTGTGAGATAACCGCAAAGAACGTTAAAGTCTATTTGACAATTTAGCAAAACATGTATACTTTTATGATTTTGGGTTGGGGCTTGTCTCAACTTGAATCAAAAGGCTTTGAATAGTTCCTGTTCCTATACATGAATTAGAACGTGAGTTTGCCTTGTCAATTCTTTAAAAAGAGGTGGATTAATTAAGCTGAAAACCCCTCTTTATATTGTTGTATCATAATTGTTGTGGTCATATATTTTCCTTTCAAGTATTCACACATACATAATACATATTACAAGGCCATTATTCCATTTTCAAAAGATATTAAATATTACAAAATTTATTGTAAACCATTTATCGTCACATTTATTTCAATCAAGGAAAAATTCAGTCATGTACACTTAAGAGTAAACTATGTTGTGGGTAAAAAAATTAGATAAGTATAATAACACTAACTTGTCAAACATTTATATCAGAATAAAAATGCAGTTTTAACCTAATTTTAGTCAAAATTTTGAATCATCATTTATCTCAATGTACTTTTTCAGCTCATCTTCCATTCTTTCCATGTCATCAGCTTTATTCATTCTCATTATTCATAGTGGAAAACTTTTGCAATGCAGCAATGACATTACGAGCCGTCCGAATTGCATCCTCAGTTGTCAGATCCTTGAGTTCCCGAAGAGCCCTGGATTTCACCACGTTCCCATATCGGGAGTAGAGAATACCACCGCCCACCACGACCAAAGCCAGGGAGCCGACTCCAGCAGCAACATCCCTCCATCCAGTCCAGCCCCAAAGGCTTGAGTTGTCGGGATGACGGACAGTGCCGGTCCCTCCATTAGGGTAATAGTAGACGTAGTAGTTCTAGTAGGGATCAATTAATAGGATATTAGTTCAGTGCCAGGTAAGATCAACTATGCTTTATGTAGTCGTCACTTTCTCCATTTTTTTCTAACACTCGTTATTTCCGATATAGCTGACTTGGCAGATTAATTAGACTTGGCTAGTGTTGGACTACCTTCTTACGGTTTGCTAGCTTGTTTGCCATTTAGCAATGATACAAATACAGAAGTGGCAGTCAATACAAATTAGCAATACTTAAGTGAGAATAATCTGATTCTATTTATCTTTGACTCGTAAACTTTTTTGTTCTAAATTATCTCATAATATAAATCCTTTCTTGCTAAATTCCTTTACAGGTGATGTGCCAAGAGAAAGGAAGTATTTTTATGACTGCACAAATGAGAACTAAAACTAAATCCTTTTGAGTAAAAAATTCAACATCACTTTTACCATCTGCATCATCATGATTTTTATGATCGAACCAAGAAGCGTCATCCATATTCTGGTAAAAATGATTTAGTCATGGCTTTTGCACCCCAACTTTCTAGAGCACATGCTGCTCATAAAAGAACGTTTTGCAATTGAGCAGATAAATCTCTGAAGGTTGAAACCCCTTAAGAATTGCTTGATCCGATTACAAAGAGTAATGTGATTGCGTCTGTTAAAATGAACTCATTAATATAATTACTCGAGAGTGAGCGTGAGGAAGAATTAGACTGTCAGCTCAAGGAAACCGAAAGGCATTATTTTGATATTAAAAAATGTCATAATTATATAGTGCTAAACGAAAACATATTAACGCAGGTTTCTGCTACTGAGTAATTAACAACGAATATAAATGATTACTCCTTGAAAATGGAGTGGACGTTGGAGGGGAAGATCATCAGTTTTGAAAAATTGCAAAAAATTTGATGTTTAAATAGGCATATATGTATATGGTCGAATCATTTTTAGGCAATTAAGGATTAGTCCCTTCAGTCACTCATACGTAGGTATGACGACTTCACATATGGGCTCACCTGAGAAGGAGTGGAGCCGGGGTTGACGGCCGTAGGCTGCAGCATACTCGCATCAGTTGCAATACTTTCACGAGCCTGAGCAACCGGTTGGGATGAGACAGCCGGATTTGGAGGAGTCGAAGCCATCGATGGTGTGCTGTCAGCGGGAATGCCCTTCATCGGAGGTCCACCCAAACTAGACGTCGTTGGACCAGTGGATGTTACTTGGGATCTGTAGACGGGAGCAGGACGCTGCTGCATAGCAGCCGAGCTGATCCCCACCATCAAAGCGATTAACAACGGGACAGTTTTCATTTTTGCGGATTACTTCCTTTCCTTACTGCTCCTAAAAAAAATGTAAGACATTGTTTTGCATTCAAAATCCCATTCATTCCTCTCAAGTCGGAACGTTTCTTTACGCTCATTCGATCCCTACACCACCACTACCCAGGAAAAAAGAAATTACATCCTAAATGAAACAGGTTGCAATAAATTTTCCACGTAATCACCTAAAAATTCTTTGCAAAACTAAATTAACCCCGTAACGCTCCTATATTTATGTATCGCAGTTAATTTTCTTTATGTGGAGGTTATGTTCTCTTATGAGCATCATAATATGACTAGGTAGTATGCCCTTTCTTCACCAATTTCTAGAGCATTTGCTATTGCGTCTCCCTCATCTCACTCTACCAGATTGGGATCCACCAAGCACCACACCTGTAATAGTTCACGCTACCTTTCTTCATTCTGAGTACAATCCTCGTCGTAATTTTTTAGCCCTTTTCTGCGCCTTCAGCCATGCATACATTAAACTACTGCCGCCTTCGCAACTTTTTTTTTTGCTCCTATAAAAACTTTCACTTGAAAAATCCAAACGATTCATCAATTCAAAACTACGTATGTAAGAACCAGAGGGATTTTTTCTTCCTATTACAAAGGAAAAAACAGTGCCATCATTAAAATCCATTCCTGGTATGCACATCTTTGTGGTAATAAGAATAGCTAATCATAAACCCCATATTCATACTGATGAGTGCGAGTTTAAAGAGGAAACAAGTCATTTTCAAATTGTTCCCCATGTGCTTTGCCTCAGTTGCGTGAGGTTTTACAAGTTAGCATATGAACCTCTCAAGTCTTCACTGAAGAAGAATTACACTCACTTGACAACCATAATGACCTCTCATCAAAAGGGCATTCGGCAAAACGTAACTTGACTGCCTGTCTAAAGTAGTCATTAGTCATCGTCATCGTCATCTTGATATCATGCTTTGGTTGAAGTAAAGTAATGCTACATTGCATGGAGTCATAAAATGAGAGGAAAAGCCAAAAAAAAAACGAAAGACCCTTTTATTTTGCATCATCCTATCACACCGTAACCAACACCAAAGCCAATTTTCATCCTCATCGTCATCATCATCTTGATAAGTAGTTTATATTCTACATCATCCCAGACAATAATACCTGACCTGTACATTACTTTCTGTCTGTCCTCTCAGAATAGCAGAAAAAATGACTCTGGATTACTTGAGTTCATTCATAAAAAGCTTACAACTGAGCAAAATAACTTCCTTTTTGGTTTGGGCTCAATGAATGCCCCTTTATCATAGGCTTGGTCATCCTCTCTCTTTCACGCAAATAGTTGGGGAGCACTGCATGATATCGTCTCTGTGATCATCATATCATGATCCGGTTTTCTAATTATCAGTGTATTTGCAACATATTTTTCGTCTGCATATGCATATCCTATTGAAAACAGCATTTAGCATTTCCCTTTTTTATCAAAACAATTCATGATTTCGACTGACTGATGAGTGAAGTGAATGCTCTCATCTTCATTTTAGTCATCATCTCCTCAGACAACATGGAAAGGTAAAGAACTTGAAACAAAATGAAATGAGGAATAAAACTCAACTACCTACCTACTTTTCAGTTGCTCTTTACAAAGGTGAGAGAGAAAAAAATGAATAAAATCTGCAAATTGTAAATTGCCTCTGAGAGTAAAGCGACACTGATCATTAAATAAAAACCATGTTATCTACAAACAAGAATGACTTCCGGCGGTGACTTCTTCGCCATTCTTTGTCATGCCTCCTTCCTGACGCTATAAGGCTTGACAATGAGGATATTATATGCTGACGATAATGATTACTTGCATATGAGCTGTGCAAAGCAGCACAACTAATGCTATCTGAAGTCCCAGACGAAATAATGTTAATTCTGTCATTCTTTACAAGATTCACATGTGTTAAATACGCAAAGGGAATGGGGAGGACTTGTCATGAATACATTTTTTCTTCATTCACTGAAAAATTGCACGTTATGCCTTGTAAGCAGTGCAGTGCAAGTGTATTAAACGATGACGATCAAGACAAAGTAGGCGTTTGATGCTCATCAACATCATCATCATGATCCATAAAGATGCTATGGTTATACTTCCAAACCTGCAACGCAACTTACTCCTTATCTTATTTTATGTGAAGTAACACATTTTATTTTATTTTTCAAAGAGGGAAAAAAATCCTTCAAATTCAATCCAACTTTTGCTGAATGTACGAGAAAAACAAGCAAAGGAGGAAGAAAAAAATGATAAATCAGTGAAAATACTTAGGTATCACTATGACTATTACCGTTTTTGATTGAAATTAAATGGGGAATGGATCATCATTCATTCTAAATGATAGATATATGGACAAAGCCAAAAAAAAATGTATTCAATAGGCTAAAAACAAGAGGGGAAAATGATGCTTTTACAAATTAGCTCTAACTTCTTTCCCCCCATAAGTGAGTAAAATGTATGTAAAGAGTGATACGATTAAATATTTATTATTGTTATGTACCTCCATAATTGTAAATAATGCATTAGAGCGGTGAATACTGCTCTTCTTTTTTTCTCTCTTTTACTTGACGAAACGGAAACTCGCAGCTTGTTGCCCCTCTTTTCATGCTCTTACTAACCTATATTATCCCAAGCTGCGGTACGGCAGTAGAAAGAACGCTGTGGGAGTGAGGGAAGTTGTGGAGCTCAAGGAAAGGAAACAAAGAAAGATGGTTTGGTGCTCAGGTGAAGTTGTTGAAGGAAGAGCAAAAGGAAGGCGAAGTAACGCTGTTGCACTGCAGTAGTGCAAGGTGCACTCTCTGAAATCTTGAGGATAATGATGATGATGATATGATACAGTCTAACGTCTACACTTTAACAATCAATCTTGAGGAGCTCTGTTTCAGCTCGGCTCATATTATTTTTTTTCACAGGTTGGTGCTTACTCTTTCTTGCTTGGCTACTTGTAAGGGAAAGAATAAGTGTAACTGATATAGCCTTTCGTTTCTAATAGATTATGAAAAAAATGCGCTTCAGACTTTGTCTACTTTTTTCCTCTCTTCATTCAGAAATCCCTTTCTATCAACTAGCGATTTTTTTCAAAAATTTTAATAATAAATGTGTGCCTAATATTATTTTTGCAGAGTGAGCCAACTATGATAATAAAAAGGATAAGGCTTTACTATAATCAGTAGAGTAATAACATCTAATTATTGATAATTCACACATATATTCAATGTTAGCTATTACTGATTAAACTGGGTTATGCGATACATTTTATATAACGTACTTAGGAATGAGAAGGATGAAGTAAGTCTTAAAGTAAGAAGTGGAAAATTGAAGATTTGGAAACTAGAAAACTTTTTAGGAAACTTTAAAAGTAAAATCATACCTTGAACGGTTTCCTCCCGATTCTTTTTCGAATAAAATAGCAGATTTCTGAGGCGTTGGAAACTATCCGATTTTTTTTCTTAGGAAAAAAATTACTTTATTTTGTCACTTTATTCACGAAAAAACCACAGAAAAAACTGAAGGCTCAACAGTTGTTGCTGGTTGTGACTCGGAAGCTGCAACTGAAATTTTGAGGGAGGCACAGGCGTTTTTCTACCTTCGCTCGGCTCAACTTTTTACCACAGGTAGGAGCAAGAACAAGCCCTGGAGAAGGGGAGCCTTTGAAGAGGGGTGGCTAATTGGAGAAATGAATCCCTTCTCAAGGTCTTTTAGGCGGACCCTTCCTCATTTTTATCCAGGTGAGATGTCAAGGACTCTGGGATGCATCATGCAGCCGAAATGCAACTTAGCTAACGGAGCCAAGGATTTTCAGATACTTCCTGAAACAATGTTTTTTCAGGTACATGTTCCTAGCAGTACTAGGAAGGGACATTGTTATATTGCATTGTTTCCTTAAAAAAGGGATCATTGATGAACGCAACAACCTTTCGAATCCAGTCTGAACCTTATCTCATGTTTGTTATTTTGTTGTTGGGGATGTCGACGTGCTTTTGTACCTTTCCAGAATCCCTACCTCAATATTTAGCTGGTTAGGGCTTTTAAAAAAACATTCCATTTTTTTTAGCATGGTAAATACTCCTCATATCATAACAAGTCCCATGGAACTAGGCATACAATGATAGAGATGTTGATAGTGATGTCGAGCAACAAAGGAAAAATCTTGAACTTGACACAAAGAAAGGAATGCTAAGGGAGCAAACCTTTTTTCCTCTTTAAGAAGTAACCAAATAGGGATTGTGGTTGTACCTGTGACGTTATCCAGGACTTTTATCTTTTTCCATGCAATGCACCTTTTATTTGTTTAACAAAAAAAAAAACGCTGTAACCCTGGCCAAGATATATTTGTGTGCTTCCTGGTTTTGTACAAGTGGCCGTTATAAGGGTACGTTTTGACACTTTCATTGATCTGATCTAAGTTAGCTATGGTTTACATAGAACTTCCTACTTGTTATGAAAATACGTTTGTCATGAGAATATCCATTTCACCAGAAATGCGACTATAACCTATTCAATGAGATACAACTGCCGTATGTCATTTTTGTCTCTTTCTGAACAAATTCCATCATTTTTATTGTAACCGATTTTCAATATTGAAGTCTGTAAAGATGATACAAACACTTTGAATGTGCTATGGTTAAAAAGTTAACATGACATGAAACATATAAATATCTTAAGTTGGCTAGTTGGCAATTCACTATTGTTTTCATCTAAAAATCTCATCATCAAAAAATCCTTTACCTATAGAGTTATAATAACTTTAGGTTAATTCATTAGATTAGTTGCTCCTCATCTACTCAGCCCTTTTTAATTGGTATGGGTTCGTGAATCGAAAGTAGGTACTCCAAAAAATGCAAATCGTAAAGCAAACATCACGTCCGAATATCAGAAAAGGACAACACACGCTAGCCGAGAAGTACAATACATAGCTTTTTGTAAACCCTTGTCTTATGAGTACAAAATATGCTAGAACAATTTTTTTCAAGCAAATTTTTTTTAAAAAGTGTTGTTTAATCTATGTCTAAACGATGCATTTCGATGAAATTGAGCGTGAGCCATATCCGCAACCAACATTTGTACAAAAAAATCCTCAGTCATTCAGTCAGACAAACAAACTCATAATTTTTTTTCTCTCTCGTTAACTTCAGATTATTGATATGGCGTACGTAAACGTAAAGTGTGCTTACTTGTGCTCTTGAACCTGACTACATTAAGAAGAAAGGAATGGGTATG
Source organism: Lepidocyrtus paradoxus (assembly GCA_034696885.1). Taxonomy (NCBI): domain Eukaryota; kingdom Metazoa; phylum Arthropoda; class Collembola; order Entomobryomorpha; family Entomobryidae; genus Lepidocyrtus; species Lepidocyrtus paradoxus. Next base: position 63,836 of record JAQGAH010000055.1, read on the forward strand.
GGTTTAGAGCATTTCTTAGTTTATGAATCTCAATCCCAATGCATTTCACATGCATTGTCTTGGTTTCATTTTTTTTCCATTCGACCTCTCACTACAAGTTTGATTCTGTTTCGAAGCAAGAAACGAATGTGGTTTACTTATTTAAAGAAAGCTTGTTACAATAAGAGGAAGGATCGTTAAAAAAAATGGTAAGAGAAGAATGAAGGTGGTGGAGGGAGGGTGGAAGGAGACTCATCATGATGATGATTACTGTTACATTATGATGGTGATGATGCTGCTGATAAGGCTACAGAGAAAAAGATATGAGATGAGATGACGCTACTCTCGAGGTGGAGAAAAGTTAGCTTGGCTTCTCAGTAATGCCAGATTGAAGAAGAAGAATTTTTAATTTCAATTATAACATAACTAAATACGTTGATAATCATCTTTAAATAATCTAAGGCTGTGTCGTACTCACCATGTCTCCTCTGCAGTTAAGGAGGTTAATTTTTTTCTTTCACTGACGCTTTTCTCGCACTCTGTCACACTGTCGTAATGTTAATCAAAGCAAAGCAAGGTCGGTTTCGGTAGGAGGGAGAATTTTAGTCATAATCATATATAACTTATCATATAAGGGTAGAGGTAGAATGGGTGCAGTTGGATTGATACGCTGGTATGAAAGGGTTCTTTGATGAGATTGATGCAGGTCCCGTATTATGAGCGAGAACCTAACATATTATCATTCTTACCCGTGTGCTTGCTACCCAGCAACGCCATGAACGTTCCTTCATGATACTTTGGCTTCAACCTCCTCTCCCTACATCCTCCTCTGGTTCAGAAGAAAGAGCTAGTGAGTAACTGACTATGAGAAAAAAAAATTCAATCTACTTGAGTGAATAATAATCCCAACAATGAAATTCCGCAAATTCATGAAAGAAACATGTTCAACTTTTTCCTCAATATCTTGCCTTGCTTTAAAACAATAATATTTCGAATATGAAAAGGATGCGAATCGAGTTGGCAATGTTGATGAATGATAAACACTTGACTATACTGTTGCGGCTTCCCCATCCTTCTGCCTTTGTTTTCTAACCTTGCATTGATTTTTTTTTCAAAAACTGCAAACGCTCAAACCAGCCTAACTCAACTAGCTTTAACTAAGTTACTTTACCTTCAAGCTTGCTATTGTTAAAGGGAATAGAAGACTGCGTCAGGTATAAAAAAATCGCCGAGTATAAATTGTGTGTGAGGCCGCAAATTCGACCAGTTCGCAATTATTCTTTGGTGTAGAAAGTGCTGGTGCTAATTCAAAAAAATCAATTTTGAGGAAAAATATCATTGCATCATTTTTTTTTGTTCTGGTGAAGTTTGTTGCAGTATCTGCAAAAAAGCTACGGCCTAATTACCGGATTAAATTGGATTGTCCAGGAGAGACGCTCACAGGTAAAGATTAATCATTAAGAAAAGAAAGAAACAAGGAAGTCAACTTCCAGCCTGTGTTCCCATAAGATTGCAGCCCCTTTCTCCGTAGAGTAAGTTGAGTTGAGTTTGAGAGTTTGGATTAGCTGATATGCCAACATTAGAACAATGTTCGCACAGACCCTTCAACCTGATCCAATTCCATTTCAGAATCTAACGTTTTACTCCAATAATTAGAAGAGTGTGAAAAAAAAGTCATTTATTTCAAAACCAACGACTTTTATGTGTTACGTTTATACTGTGAACTGAAGTGTTCCTTAAAGATCGAAAGCAACCCATCGGGAAAATACTTTTCTTGTAGTTAATATTTCACACAAGTATTTCATGATGCGAAGGAATGTGCGGCTCAGTTTTGATTTCTCTCTCGTTTCTGATTTTCATTCCCATTCCCAACGATCGCCTCGAATATCCGGTTCAGTTTATCCTACATTTCTAGTAACCCTGATACGAATACAAGTACAGCGTAGAGGCGAGCAAATGTGTGTAAATTGGCGCATGCTGACGTGCACGCAGACAAACGCATGCATAATGCATGGCATACGCAATGAAGGAATAGTACGTGGGATTAATCATTTCATCATCATAAATTATATGTATATCAAATCAAGATCGTTCCATATAGAATTCAGCCTATATTACTTCCACTAAATTTTATCTCAGTGAATAAGCAATTTTTGTCAAAAAAAACAAACAGTTTTCACTATTGATACTATAAATTACCAATAGGTTGAATTGAGAAGCTCCATAATTACAAGGAAACGGAGTTGCGAGAAAGCATTTTGTTCTGTAGCAGAATCAATTTCTTTAAATACTACTTATTTCTATAATCGAGCTGAAGCACGAGTTCATACAATCTGTTTTCTCCCTTCATAGATTTAGGCACACATTCACGTATCAGATTCCAGATTCAGATATCAAGACGTGACTGTTCCCTGTTCATGTTTCTCTTTCCCAACTTACTCCTTGGCTTGCGATTAGTTTCTTTTTATCTTGGAGTGAAAGAAAGTAATTTTTCTCCATAAGTGAAGCCTTGACGGCGGAAGTTCCCATTTTTTTTATCTTCTCACAGGGAACGGAATAGGAGTTAGTTCCACCCTTCAGGTGCAATATAACCTTCCTCTTTCCCAATATCATCAACTTCATCAGTGTATCGAGCCAAGCTTGGAATGAAGGATTGAAACATGAAACAATCCTAAATTTAGAACAGGGTCTCAGATTGTCAGACTACAAAGCTAGATCCGTTTACCTATATTTACCAACATGCAACATTTATATTGGTGTTTAGCCAGCCGTTTCTCTTTCCCTTTCGTGGTTGCTCCTTCACTCAATGCAACTTGGGAATGATAATAGCCCAGCTTACACTTTCCCCTTGTCTATCTAGGAGAAAGACATTTTACTGTTGAGGAGCATTTCAAATATCGGAGTTGTGATTTCTCCTGGATAGCTTTAAGCAAAAGGAAAGGTTTGGAAGTCGCTCGTATTCCAATTACGAAACACGATCGCTATATTTGCTTTCTCCCAATCGGTGCGTTTCATTACAGCCCATGACGGGTGCTTTCCCCATGTTGTTCCACTGGACCAGAGATGTCCAGGTGGGACTACCGCCACACACATCTTTAAAAAAACAATGTCAGTCATCATCCTACACTAGCCATCTATGCATGTGTATAATGGCTAAAAAAATTATAGACTATCCAATGCAAAGTATAACTTGTTGGTGGTCTCATAGTACCATCTCATTTATATTAGTTATTATCTCTTATCATCTCAATCATAATCACGCCTCATCCCGTTTAGTTTGCTCTACTAATTGTTTGATGCCCCAGAAAAAGGGGAGCAAAAAAGATTCATTAGGATTAGAAGGAATGTGTACTTGAGTTTTATTTCTTGAAGGGAAAAAATATATCTGATTTATAGTTTGTTAGCACAACCACCGCCAAATTAGATGTACATACATAGGTTCATAATGATATCTGTTTGAATGCATCTTTCATCTACTAATATACTAACAGCGTTTACTATATATTAGCTGAAAAACACCTTCAAATCCTCATCAATATCTGAAAAAGTATGCGGAGAAGTTTTGGGGTGTAAGCCAATTGTTGCATCTTATCATCAGTCGGCACTCCTATCATTATGATTACAATGTTAAAAAAGCTAACCCTATACGAATTGATGATGATAAGAAAGGGACTTAAAAAGCTAAATAAAAATTCTTTTTTCTCGTATTTTCTCTAAGTTAAAAAAATACACAGGGTTGGTTTTATTTTCATCGATGATTTTTAGTCGGTCAGTATAAATTTAATAGTGAAGGTTATATTTCACTCGTGTTATAATTTCTATGGCCAATATATAATCAGATCATCTATTGTTATTTATGGCTTCATTTTTTCTATATTTTAATACAAAAAATATTGAGATTAATAGGTGGCTGAAAGAAACACCATTCAATGGGTTACTTCAGCATTCAACTGAATCCACAATTGAATTGAAAGACATCAATACTTTTTAAAGAAAATATATTATTTGTGAACTAAAAATGACCAGACATACGAATTCCAAAACAAAATTTTAAGGCATAAATAAGGCGGAGAAAAAGTGAAAATCTTGGAAAATATGAAAATGTTATTTTGAAACAGCCACATTCCCTTTTCCAAGGGAAACTAGGTTACAATTTTATGAACAAAAATTCAGTTTTGATTAAATCCAGACTGTAAAAGCCAAATGGTTTTAAAATCCACCTGGATAACCAACCATAAAAAGGAAGATATAATAGACATATCTTCATGGTATCATTTTGTATGACACGTCTCTATAAAAAAAAATGCTAAACAATGAGGCAGGCCCCTTTCAATTTTTATTGTAGCCATAACAATCATTCCCCGGGCTGGACAATATACCTAAGCATATTCAAAGCGTTAAGATTGAGAAAGGAATAAAAATTCATTATTCTTCCCCGTAAAGTTCTCCGAGGGAGCTACCCTTGTGGAATTCCCCACTACCATATTCAATCTCCTTTACCCTCCCTAATGATGAAGTAGCATTGTACTAAAGTTACGTATGTAAAAAAAATCTGAGTAAATTAAGCTTCTACATAATTTCCAGAGAGATCTGATCTCCAGGGTCAGTCGTCTCCAGTTCATTCCAGATTTTTTTTATTCTTTAGCCCCAATCCTTGTCCTAACCTACCTTACACGTTACTATCGTATCATATCATAAACGATTGAATTAGGTAGTCTGCCTATGGGAGCCAACAAAACACATTCCACAATCCTGATAATGATGACAATAAACTCCAAAAAATACTCTTCTTCTAATACCTCGAAATACGTTCTCGAGTTACATACATGACGTTAGACTCAACAATAAACGTGAAGGAAAATAGGATTTAGGGAGATTAGGGTAAATTTTTTATTGTGCCACTGATGCGATAATATTATTACTCTGGATATACAGACAGATATCATATTTCCTCGTCGATAATTCTCTCCAGAAAGCATGATGATCTCTCTAGGTAGCATCTCTACCTAGACTCTTGTCATATCACGAAAGGAAGCCCATTCTCGTCGTAACTTCCCGTCATAAAAGACAGACAGAGGACAGGTATATTATCCTGAGCAGTGGGTTTTCCACGAATTTCCACGAATCCAGAAAGAAAGGAAAGCGAGATTCCTAGATCAAGATATGAGCGCAGCCAAGGATAAAATGCTGGCATGAAATGGGATGAAAAGCTGAAACAAGTCATCTTCATACATCATACCTTAACTATTCCCTTTCCTGTCGTTTCTCGGGTGTTTTGTTATTGATGCTGAAACATTGACGAGAAAAAAGGGAAGCACACGTCAGGTAAAAACAGAAGAGAAATGCGTAGCATTTAGCATTTTAGGCGAAAAAGTGGGATGCTGATTGGGGCAAGCAAAGATAGATAGATGGATAAAGCTCCTGAGCATCCTTTAAAGATGAATAGAGCACTCGTAAGCCTAAAATTTTATCATAATGTATGAATAAAACAGAAATGAAAAATAAGTAGGGGAAGCTGACTGCACGTAGTATGAGAAACACAGATAGCCCGAGTGCAAGCCAAATGAAGTTCACCGTCCCGGACGGTCAATGTAGCAGGTCAGTGTGAAGGCCGGAGTACCGTTAGCCATTTACCTGTCTGACGGGTTGCTTGCCAAATTGCACTCGTATGGAATTATTTAACGGGCCAAAAGCAAGACCAAGACCCCTCTTGCTCTACAACTCCTCCATCCAAACATACAATATTCATCCATTCACCCAAGTCAATATATCGAGGCAACGGCACAAATATAAGCTATAGCAGAGTAGAATGAAATAACCAAAACGGTAGGATTTCCCTTCATTCCTAATAAGAAAAGGCAGGTATTATTTAAAAAAAAACTACTGCAGACCAAATACTCGTCAGCATTCACTTCAGTTCTTGAGCTAGAAGTTAGAACTTGCATGACCACGTTTTATCATCATCATCATCATCATCAGCAGCAGCACCATCCCCACCATCGCCATTACCAAGTTGAAGAAGAGGAGAGAAAAACTTGGAAGATTACTTTTTCAAAAAGAAATTCATCTTTTTTATCTGTCTTCTCCCCAACCTACCTAGCTAAAGGTGTATTTAATGTATTCACACTTTGTAAAGTTGCTTTGGTAAAACATTGCTTTTCCCTCAGAGATGTGTTTTTCCTTCTACATTTGTTAATAACAATGTGGACTGAGTACTTCTTCACCTTTCGAGAAGTCGAGGATAATAATGATGATGATTTTCTGTTGTGCTGATGTTGTTACGGGCTCGTTGTTCCCTACTTCTACGCATTTCATTCTCAAAAAAGAGAGATTGAGAATATAGATGAGATGAAATAGGTGAAAAGTACGCTTGGACGTAAATGCCAACGCAATGATATTCATAATAATCATAGATGCTGAAGCCTGATGATGATGGTGGTGGTGTGGTGATTGTTGAACTTGGGAGTGGGCTATAATCCCACTCGGAGAAAAAAAAATACATCTATATTTTCGTTACTGTACATGCATAGTCAATCATTTTTTTTTTCAAAAGGAAGGTGCTTATTAAAAAAAGAGAACAATTCCCCTATTTTTTATATGCAGACTGTGTAGGCCGAGAAATGTTTTAGTTTGTACGGGAAGAAGGGAAACAATTTAACACAATTATTGGGAGGGAGCGTAATAAATCCATGTTACATGTCCCTTTTTATGAATAGTTTGTTTCTACTGCCATATAACAGTGATTCATTCGCAACCCGAAACCGGATTTTTTTATTCTGCCTAAGCAAACTGGCAATCAAATTGGCTATTTTATGATGATGCAATGTACACAGTCACAGGATTTTATAATATCACACATTACACCGGTATTGCAATATAATGGTGATGAGGATCATAAAAATTGAGAGGAAATGTCATAGTCATGAAGATAAAGTTAGGGAGAATAGTAAAACTAGCCATGTTTAATTCATTTGCGAGAGGGCGATAAGAGGATCGAGCTAGTCCTTTTTTTATGAACTTCGTAAAAAGACAGCATTAAACTGTGAATATGGCAGCTAGATCAAGTCGCATTAAATTCATTCCTCTGTGCCTTTCACTGAATTCCCTTTATACGTTTATTTATGGAAATGAGAATTTCTCACAGAATTTGGTTAACAACATATTTCATAAATGACTACCTGATGTTTTCATCGTTACTTTCATCAGAAATCCAAAGAGTGGCAAAGCGCAAGAGAAGAAATGCTCCCTGTCAGAAAGCAATCGCTGAATATTATTTCATCTTTTCATCTGCATATCCGGCAAAGTAAAATGATTGCATGTATTTCCTTATCAGAGATTTTCTTCAAAATAACAAATATTACAACCAAGATACTTCATTTTTATCAACTTTCATTGCAGGTTTTAAATGAAACCAGCTTGGAAAAAAAACTTTTAGACACATAGATAATGGCAGACTATAGAGGCACGTCGATGTGATAACTTTCCAAGTGTAAATAGAAAGGTTGATGCGTGCGTGGGCATTTAAAAATCAAGAGCTCATAATTGGATGGGGTTCTTGCGTAGCGTGAGCTGTTTGCTTTGGAGCTGAATTGTTCTTACGATGATCATGACTATCATGAGTTATAATTTGATGAAAAGGAAATCACCATATTTTCAAATCAAATCAGTAATTAAAGTTCTGTCGATGCCGAACTCTCAGCAAAGTACATATTACGCCGTGGTTTTTTAGTTTGAGATAAGAAATGCATAATAAATCTGTAAGGAAGCATTAGGATATGAAAAGTTAAATGGAAACGAGGAAACTACGTAAAGGAGCATGAACCATGAAGTTACTGTATTATGAATTCTCCTCATTCACACTCATACAGTGAAAGGTGTGACAAAAAGATTATATCTCGACATAATAGATTGCTCTTTTAACTCCCATTTACATAAAAAACTGAAGAACCCCACCGAAATCCAAATGTGTATATTTAAAAAAAATGGTAAAACGGCATCACTCTATTTTAGCGTTAACTAACAGAATCTCTCATCCCCCTCCATTGTTTTCCCTGAAAAAAAATAATATGATAATGTGATGATTAACCCATTTCCCCTGCATTGAGAAATTTTTTGACCCTTGCAACGCAATAAAATAATTTTGTCGCGTCCTTTCATCTTGATTACGTGTATCACCTTGTAAATTCACCACGTAATTTATTTTAATTTTTTTTAACTCTCTCAAGTCTCAACTCAACTTCTCGCAATCGCAATCAGTCAGTTGAACAAGCAAAGAGGAAAAATAACGTCTGACTATTATTTATCTTCAAAAAAATCATCATTTCTTTTTTCTCATTCCTGTTTTCTTTCTCTAGATATTTGTAAGCAATGCATCTGCAAAAGTTGACCCTCTTGACCATCTGCATGGGCATGGCCGTAATGGCTGCCCCTCAAGCTCAACAACTTCAAGCTCAACCACAGGTATGAAATCAACAATGAACCAAGTGCTTTCTCTCTCCCTTTTTGAAATCAAGTGCTGTGCTATTCACAGCACTACCAAGTATATAAATGAATGAATGATGTCAGTAGTTATATCCCAGTCCGTCTTTTTAAAAAAATGGTCAGTTACAATAAATAATATGATAATGTTGGCGTTGATCGTGTTGAATCGTGCATGATGGTGTAGAATACCCTTTTCGAGGAAAAAAAAGGTTCTTACTCATTCGAAAAAATGTTCATATTTACGTGCGCACATTTGTATTAGCGTATAATATGAACGTTTTTCTGCTACCTGCCCCTGGCAGCAGAGTCAAACTAAAGTAGGTCATTTATCAACAACATCACCGTATCACTTTTTTGAAAAAAAAAAATCCACAGAAAAAAAAGTACGGCGCACATTTTTCCCCCTGTTAAAGTCCCCTTTTTAACCACCTAAACAATGAAAAGAGAAAGAATTTGTCCGAATGAAAGTCTATAGATGTTTGTATGAATGAGTTAATCATAAACTGACGTTTTCACTCATTTCCACAGGCTCAAGCCAGTGCCCCAGTATCACAAAGCAGAGATGCACCAGTCTACTCTGATAACACATATGCCGCCAGTGGATATCAACCAGCTGCAGCTAATGCAAATGGTCAGTATTCCCAAGGTGCAACTGCATCCTATTCCCAGCCCCAAGCCACGTACACTGCTGCAGCGTCCTCACAGGGAGGCTATGCCGGTGCTGGTCAACCAAGCGGAAATGGAAATAATGCTGGATACTATTACTACTACTACCCAGTTCAGGTAAATGAGAGCAAAATTGCATGGGATACTTCATCAGTTTCCAGGATTTTGCTGATTGCATAAAGCAATATCAAATCCTCATAATACGAAAATCCGCATTTATTTCACCCATATGTGAACATTTTCATACGATGTGATAAACCGCAATAAAATTTGCACAGACTGCGAATCCTTGAACCTGTATGAAAGAGTTGGTAACATACTATTCTCTGTTGTTTATCTTATTGGACGGAAAATAGGAATCAAAGACCGACTATGCCCCAGCCAAAGAAGCTTACCATCCAGCCGACTCCTATGGAATTGATCCGTTGGGAATCATTTCCGTTCTTGCCATTGCCGGATTAGTTATCGCTGGATTGGCTCTCCTCTTCCCCGGATGGGCTTATGTGAAGAGTGATGAAAATGTTTACTACAGGAGCAACAACGGTAAGCCGCCCATTTAATCCACTGGCACAATGGTCCCGCTTATTGCTCCATTTTCGCATTATATCTCTCTCGCATTTGGATAAATATTGAGCAAAAGGAATATATTGGCAATATGAAAGTAAACTTGAGTGGTAAAATGAAATGAAGAGAAAGTTGAAAGGAGAAGGAAACTCGTCATTGCATCCCATATTGCCACTGATTGGGAATCCATGTTTTTTGAGGGTTTTTGAGGCATGACATAAATCAAATACTCACTTTACTGATAAGATAAAAACGCGTTGGGTCAAATGAACTTTCCTTTTTGTGCTCCGAGACCATTTGCCACTCCATGAATTTTACTTATGAGCCAAAGCACATTTACAAAGAACAAATATTTTGCATCCCATTTTACCTTTTGTAAAGGAAGAAATGAAGAACATTTTCCAAATTTTTTCACAGGAACCCCAAGTCTGTTGGGATTGAACAAGGAAGACTTCCTTACTTTGACAAGCCTGGTCCTCGCTGCCATTGAAGGAGAAGACTGCATCGAGAAGATGATGTGCGATGCTAGCAAATTGGTGAAGAAAGTCAAGAAGGCCGACACATTCCTCAGGTGAGTGGGGACAAAGATCCTTGATGAATCAAATACAGTTGTTATATACTGATAATCCGCAAACATCTTTTATTCATCCCTTCAACCTGTTGTTTATCGCATTTGCGAACTTGAGTAGAATGATAGAAATATATATTTTTTTTTCAAAACGTTAATGCTTCTATGACTTATAAGATGACCATATAGCTTTACCCCAGCTACTGTTTTTGTCACGTAGCAAAAGACATTAAAATCAGTATCCCTTCCTTATGGAACAAGGGAATCCGCTTAAGCATTATCCCTTAAAAACTCCCTTTCCTCCAACCTACATCTCTCAACATGACAGATAAAATATTCGAACACTTTCATATTCTTTTTCATGTGAAACAACATTTTTCCCCTTTAAAAAAAGTAGGTTCGAGCAAACAAAGCATTTCAGTTTAATATCATCGGAAACATTTTAAGCAATTGCAAAGAATATGAATGAAACTGCCGGAAGAAAAGAAAAGTTGAACAAGCCATATAACAATCTCAGCATCATTTGATGTGGACAGTCGGATATAAGTTTTTATATCTGAGAAAAGAGAGGAAAAACATGTCCACTTTCATTAACCCCTGCATTTCTTAACTATAATTTCAGGATTATGGAAGACTTTGCCCCAGTCTCCGTCTCAGGAAACATCAAGAAGCTCCGCACCGCCATGAAGAAGAGTGACGAATGTAAGAACGTGAGTTGTGGAAAGAAAAAGCAGGTGCTGTAGATAATTTACCTTTAGGCCAAGTAACTCATATAAACTAGCTATAGACATTTATCATAATATTAAAATAACAAAATAAACACAAAAAATACAATTATATTTTGACGCACTCACAAAAGATGAAGATGAAAATCAACGAAAAAAAAAATGTACTAAAGCGACAAAGCTTTGAAGAGCATCAATACATATATATTTTTTGAATGAATGAAGAAAATATAATAATTATTTTGTACGTGTAAATTAAGTAAGGTCCAAGACGACTGTTTGTTGATACGACTATGTGTCTTTTGTACTTTGTACTGTGAATACTTACTACTCTGAATTCTGATGTTTTTTTTTGTTAATGTTTAAAAAAGACATTTGAGGAAATGTGTTAATGTGTTTTCCCCTATTTATTATATATGTTATACTCTACCTTTCTCTGTGCGGGACAAGAAAAATGCTAAAATACACAGTTACATTATTGCTATTGCTTTAAAGTGGGAATTTAATTTACAATGAAGATAGAAAAAAATGCTAAATAGATTAGTTTAAAAGGAGAGCAAAGTGGATTGTAAATTGTAAGTTAATGTGAACACAAAAGAATTTTTTTTAAAAAAAAGTTATAGATATTATAATGATGACTGATTGGGAGTAAAAAAAGAAAAAAGTTTTAAAGAAGACGCGCGTCCCTATTAAGAGCCCATGATTTTTTAAACATAACTGTTTATAGCATAATATAATGTCGGTAAAATTAGCTAAGCATCTCGTTGCATATTTTAAAGCATATTGGGAAACTGTGAGCTTGTTAGTTAGCCCTTTTTCAGCCATAGCCGGTAAGTGGAAGGCAATAAAAATGCATTTTTATTTGCTAATAACAGTGAGGCGAGACGAGACGAGAGGGAGGACAAACTACAAAGTGACTGAGCCAATTTTGCCGATGTGAATGAACACATGACAAAAAATTTCCTTTTCGTCGTTAGATCAGCGAGACGTTGCATGACATTTAACCATTGTCTAGAATAGAGTAATTAGGGAGGCTGAGTTTCCTTTCTTCTCGACGTCTTTTAACCCTAAACCCTGACCTTCTCCTGAAGACAATACGTGGCTGTCAGTTATTGGGGAAAAGACACCTGCCTTAATTGCAGACTGGGGCAGGTTGAGACGCATAGTTGATGAGAATGGACATTATGCCGATGTGGATTGGCTGATTTTGATTTTATCTGACTGATAAAATTAAAGAAAACATTTTGTAAATTTGAGATGAAAGGATGATGATTTGAACGAGAGTGAGGCTCTAACGGACTAACCTTTTGCTTTCCATCATGTACACACGGTACATTCTTGATTGTCTAGATTTTGAAATTGAGCCTTATAAACTAGTATAAAAAATCAAGCAAGCATAGACACTTGCACACGTCCTGCGAAACAGAATTATTAAGACGCTAAATCTATTTAGTTAGTTAGTACACGATTTGTATATATATTTAGTGTTTAGATATGGATTCATACAAAACATATAAAGCACTTAATCAACACACCGGATATGGATCTCTCATGTATTTTGCGCTTTTCAGGTATATTTCGCCAAAAGATTTTCTAAGGATAAGCAAGGCTACTTGTAGAGTCTCGTGAGTAACTGGTAACCTTAAGACTAAATCCTTTATCTTGCATTTTCTCAACCAATTTTACATGAAAGTCATCATGTAAAATGCAGCAATTAAAGCTACGTGCCTATACACGTAAAAGTTCTTTGACTCAGACACATGCTCAAATCAAGCCAATATAAAGTAATTTTGGGGAGCAAATTCTTCATTCCATCTGAACGCTAGTTCCTTGAATAACAATACGATAGCCATCATTAGCTAAACGGATGAGAAATCTGCAATGAAAACAAAGGCTTTAAAAATAATCAATGTACTTTTGCATCAGAAAAAATGCATTTTTGTAGCTGTTAGCAATAAATTCTTATTCTGCATTCTCAAGTTCTTTTTAAAAAAATGAAATTTATGTTGTTTTAAAGACTTGACGGCATTTTTGATAAAACACACACACATAAATCATTGTCTTTCGTTCCTACGCAGTTAAATTAATCAGCAATTTTGTACAAAAAAAAATTAAATGTTCTGTAATTGAAACTAAGCATTGGTAGTACGTGTCCGTAAGTCTATATTAAATTAACAGACTAGCATTGTACGATGTAACGTAATTACTGATATGCAAACATCCAACCATAATTTCTAGTTTTAAGCATGCATGAGTCTTGAGGCATTTGTAAATGTATTGAAATATGGCCATCTACTCGATTTGATGAGGATGATTCTTGATGCTGATCATACTCCCACATACTTACGCTGACATTCATATCATTTCTCCCGGTCATAGAAATTAACATTGAATCCCATTACACGCTCACAATGAGCAATAATGCAGCAATGGCAGGAGATTAGCGTGGATTACGTGACAAATTAACCCACATTTTAATAGGTACATTGGTATACATGCTTGGTACAATTAACTCTCACTTGCCGTCCTATATATTTCATGCTTATTTTCTTTCCTATTTGTCATGTTGATATTTTAATATTGTTAATAACTAATGCTTTTGTTTTGATGTGATGGTTAAAAATCGGGAGTAAATATGAACTTTCCTTAATATAGAGTAGATATCTGTTCAAGTTTATTCATGCAGCTATCATTATGTATTGTTGTTACTATAAATTTAATTTTAAAACTTCCTGAAATTTAATTTAAAAAACAATACAGAAACAACCTTGCTTAATTGATAAAAACTGTTTGCCCTTTGCTACTTCCGTTGATTTTTTTAATAGCAAGAAATCGGATCATTCGAACCAGATTAATTAAGTCTAAATTAAGGCAACTGGTTCTTGATTTCAAGATAAAGGAATTAGGCATACGGCTACTATTTTTTAATTATAATATATTTAATATGAAAAAGTGAGAGCCAATGATGCACTTAGCTAATTAATTTGTAGCATTAGACGGAATCAGTGACGAATAAAACTTTACAAATAAGCAATAGTAGCTTCATAAGATGTTTACAGTTTTGCATTTAATAAATATTTATTACAGAAAACAATAAGACAGTTCCATTAAAAACACCGGTAATGGTACACAGAGTAAAATCCGTAATGCATAAAACAGTATAGTATTTGTAATGAATACAAAATCAAAGACAGAAAAATATATAAATATATATATAAAAAATTTAAAACAAAATCAGACCTGCAAATGGTATATCAGACTATGACCTATTTTTTTCTGGATTGCGTTTTCATAAAACCACAAGATTGTATAAAAATCAATTCTTAATTATCGTTCCCATCGAACTTCAAATTCGCAAAGTTCTTGACCACTTTGGCAGGAATGGGACTTCCCTCCTTCTTCCCCTTCTTTGCAACGTTCTTCTGTGCCTCAGCAAGGGCATTCTTGGATGTTTCAATTGTTTCTCTTCGCTGCTTCAGTAGCTCTTTCAACATTTGAATCTCCGACTTCACTTGACTTTTAGCACCAGTCAGTTTCTCAATAGCTGCTTTCTTTTTTTCTTCAACTATAAATGCAATAATAGTACAAATTTAGTTCATCAAATAGAATAACAGATCATTCAATTAAATCACATGACTGGCAGAATGACTAAAACTATATAATTCCAGTAATTGCTTACAATCAGTTTCATGTTTGTACTCTCCATCCGTCAGTGGGATCACACTGTCCAACAACGACTTCATGTACTGGGTTGGCTCCTGAAACACAATTTCATCATAAGACTCGGACACAACAGTTTTCTTAGGAACATTTTGCAATGACTGGTGGTCGGTTCCACTTTGAAACAGCTTCAACACATGGTACACCGTGACCTGAAAATAAATATTTAAACCACAATAAAAATCTCATTCATCCTACACTATCATTATTCATTATACTAACTTTAGTTCTTCCAACTGTACAATTAAAATATTAATATTATGTTCAAGTGACAAGCTCTGCCATTACTAACCGGTCGCTCAACGGGATCAATGAAATGAATTTTCATGGCAACTTCAAACTCGCCCCAGCCAGTTTCCGAAACTTCAAAAGGTGGCTTCGTCAACACTCGATTGGGGTTGGCGTAGCTGTCATGAAGCTTGAAATGAATCTTTTTGATGAAGCAGGAGTAATCCTCGTTTGGATAGGGTCTCAAATAAACAGTCCATTGATGAGTGTGGCCATCCCCCTCCCTCTTCTTCCCAAAGTATTTGGCAATGTTCCCAATTACAATAGGCTTCACAACCGTGAGACCCTTAAAAATTAACAAAGAATAACACATAATCAATTATAGATACAAGATAAGAGTCCCCGACAAGAAAATGACAACCGTATGAATGTGACGAGGTGTTGGGGTTAAGGCATGGAAAGGGTATACGCTATAGATTAAGATAAGCAAACCTCGTACCACATTATTGACATTTTAACTACTGACTATTGCTATCCAAACTAATTGACTAAACTATAAGGTACTATTGTTTGGTATTCCCTCTCTCCAGAGTTCAACCTACTATGTCCCCACCCATAAAACATTTTAGCGTAAATGACACACATAATCATTCTGTTACTTAAATAATTGCATCAAAGTATATTCCAATACGTACCTTAATACGACCCCCAGAATCCGGACCGTAATCCTGGACCACTTGGCCTGCTGAAGCCGCTGATGAGGGCTTTGCAGAACTAGCCATTTTACTCAAAACTTATTACTGGATTGACCCCGAATGGTTCGAAATACAAACAATATTTTAAGATCAGGCTTAAATTATAATCAATTAAGTTAAAATTCGCGATGGGATCCTTTCTCCAACTATTTAAAATTGAGATCAGTCTTCAGTCATCAGTTGCCAATCTATTGTCAACCTTTGGGTGAATTTAATAATGCTGGGCTACTAACATTTCACCCGTTTCCTAACTGGTCAGTCAAGCAGTCAAAACCACTTGTTTCAATCCGAAATGAAGCTTACTCCCAATTAGCGACGGTTTTCTCATTCTCACTATACTACGCTATAGTACAAAATCTACGCTTATTCAAAATTATTTTGCGCCTGTTGCTGCACAACCCCGCTCTTGATGATCGCGTCGGCATGCACACATTTACTTTATAAAAAAGCGTACCCGTTTCTTCGCTTGGGACTTGCGTACAGCAATGGCAATTAGCAAAGCAAAGCAAAGCAAAAACGCACTGACGACCTCGTCCAATTAGTACGTATAAATTTTACTCCCCTTCTCACCGACATATATAGCCATCTGGTTGTCACCTTGGCCGTTGGAGATTGTTTGGTAATTGTAACTGTTATCAAATGGATGAAAACTCAAATTTCAGTAAGAGTAACGTAATATTTGAAGGAGTTCTAAAGGAACACTTTTATACTTTGTTCATGAAATGCATAGCGAAAGCGAAACAAAGCTAGCTACGCAGTTAGAAATGAGAGAATGCAAATGAAACAGGAAGTTTACCAATTTGCTGGAGTAGGAAGCAAAGCACTTTTTTTATCAAATTCATTTGCATTGATTGAACAATATTTTGGAATCCTGGAAATACTAAAAAAGTACTTCGTTTTAAACTTACTGACACTGATACTGGGAGGGATAGGATGGTCTCCAAAGACAAGAAAACGAGACGTCACCATCATCATCATCCCTATCCCATAATATAATGCAGTCAGATCATCCAGATTAATTTGCATAATCCACTTCTCACTCTTGATCATTTTGTGTCTCCTCTCTCAAGTCTAGACTCGACTCTCACTCTCTCACAATCAATATGCCTTTCTGATATGGTTGTTATTTCGTCTCCCCCTTAAAATACACTGACAGGGTGCATCTGCAAGTGAGCAAAGCTAAAACGAACATTGCTGTTCCAAAATTATGTGTCATTTTCCGTATCAAAAACACGTTACTCTGAAACTAAACATGTTAAACGATATATCTATACAAGAAGAGTGCGTGGGCCATACCCACACATGTATACTGCGATGACTCGACCCTCGACTGAGCTGCTTGGAACATGCATAGATATATGCTAGGGACAAAGATAAGGAAGGCTTTCGAGGCAAAATATGTAAATCAGAAAAGGAGAAAAAGAAGAAGACGACTAATCGAAGCATTCAAATTCATTTGGCGACGAGAAAGCTGCTGCGTAGTTCTTTTCTTTTCCATGCTTGGAGATAGAAGTTTGGGTGCTTTTGCCGTAGCGTCGCGTCGTCGGTTGAGCTTCATTTTTTCGTTTGTTGTTTGTGCTCTGTGATTGAGGCTTGGATTTTGGAGATCTTGAGCTCATTTCATCTTCTGACTCCCAAGCGTGCGTGAAGCGTGGCCAACGCCATATTGGAAATTTGTAGCTTGAGCTTTTTGAAAGTGCGAATTTAGGAGGCTTAAAGGTTTTCCAGTTAACTATTTGGAATTAAAATAAAGTTTATCAGTTTTACATTAATAGGTGAGCTTAATTTTTCGCCGCTTCGTGAAATTTGTAAAAAAATTGGACAGTTTTTAGACGAAGGCTTGGGTTTGATAATAGTTAGTTTCATTTTGATTTTTTATTGGGGTTTAACCTGAGAAGAGTTTTTCTAAGTTTATTATAGTTTTAATTGATGTTAGAAAAGGGTAGAATTATTCCTGAATAGTTTTGACCGAGTTGTGTGAATTATTTTAATTGGTTATTTTTTATTTATTTTTTCTATAGTTGATCTTGGCTGCTTTGTTCTATCGAGGTTCTGAAAGTGGGATTGGAGACTTAGAAGGAGTATGGAACGCCGACAGGGTGTAGGGAGAGGGAGAGGCGCCAGTAGGGTCCCACAGGAACCTCAAGATGTGCCAGCTCCACCTTCATTGCCAGTACCTGTTGGGGTAAGGACAGCTAATTGCCATTAATTTAATTATTGGGTAGTAGGTGTAAATTTTTAAATGGCCATTTTACTTAAAATCGATTAGTCGCATATAATGTTTTAAGTGGGGGGTCATTTACAATTGATGTCGATCGGGCGGGACACAGATGAATGGATTAGAAGCGCATGACACCACATTTCAGAAGTTATAAATATAATAATAATACTTTCAAAAACTTTCTATTTGTCTAATTTTCGGTTGTAGTAGTAAGCCATGTATCTACATGGCTCAGTATTGTTTCCTCAACCCAACGTTACCAATTTAAAGTAACCTGAAGCAAGCGTTACTTTTGATGAGGTTAGGTCAGAGTAACTCTGACAGAGTTGGAAAAAAAAATTTCAAGATTAGACGACTTACACTTTTTCTAAAGTTTATTTATCCAGAGAGATGAGACAATTGTTTCGTAACATGAAAATATCTAGGATGGGGAAAATATTTTATTTAAAATACAAAATATTTGCCCTGAATTCAAAATACGCTTATAAAATGTAAAACACTTTTTGCAGCTTCATACTTTTCTTGTGTAATGTAAGGAATATCATCTATCTTCAAATTGTAGATAATTATAATTTTTTAGTAATAAGTATCAGTTTGCTAGCTCAAATAACTGATAGCTTCTTGATGACATCTATGTATTGTTGTCTATTGGAAGATGACTTTTATTTGTGAAAAAAGTTAACAGATCAAAAATATACGTTTAGGGCTGTCCATATGAAGTATACCTCACGCTGAAATCTCATTTTTCGAGTACCCATCTACCTTGTGCAGCCTTATAAATTATAATAATTATAAATACATTTCAAAATAAATTTCTAACGCGTACCCATAATTCCCTGCCAACCGAAGCTGTCACGTAGTTTATGAACGACCCCTTACTTTTTTACATGATTGAAACCGAAGAAGCCAAATTGATATAATTATGTATTTTTGATTTTCCGCATTAATTATTTTTCGTTTTTTAAATACAATTTTAAAAACGCCGAAATACATAATACATGCTAATCCTTGGAAAATACATGTAATTTAGGAGTTTTTGAAAAATTGTACCAAATTATTCGTTAAGTTTAGTTTAGTTTTAAAAACGTTTATTAAAGTGTCTCCTTCCTGTAGTTTCTAGCCTAAATAAATGTATCGTATCTTTGGTGGTTGACTGTTTTATAGGAATCTTCAACAGCGTCCATTCAGCAGGTACAAGCTTCTCTGACTGGAATGGCAGTTTCTTCTGGAATGGCGCAAGCACCGGCTGCCGCTCTCTCAGATCGTGGAGGTATGTTATTTTATCAAAGAGCTGTAGTAACGAGTTGCATTATATTATGATTATAGTGTGATAATATTATTATAGTATGAGTATCAATAGTATGCTAATAATAGTGTTGTTTCTTTTATCATAGGGCGTTGTCGTGGACGTGGGCGAGGACGAGGACGAGACGTTCCTCGCATGGATGACTTCCCCGAGCAGGAACAGCGGCAGCCAAGCACTACAGACTATGCGACGCTGGCTAAACAATTTGAGGATGACCCGGTTGTCACTCCTTCATCTCCTGCTGAAATGGGAGATTCACTTCTTGTTCACCAAGGTTCCCCTCAGAGTCAATTGGACGAGTCAGTCCTTTCAGCGCAAGTGTCTCCTGGCGGGTTGGATGCTCAAGGAACTGCTGAATCTCCTCAGAGAGAGCCATCTGTCAAAGCTGAGGAAGGGTCACCCCCATCCGAAACTGCGGCCCCATCAATTAGACCTCAGGTTGCCGCTTCAGAATTTGAACCTGGTACAGAACGAAGGCAGGTGGCCAGTCAGTCCAAGGACCATTCAACCTCGCTAGCTCAGAAGGCTGAACCTGAACCTGTGAAGGTTATAAAGATTGGCACAGAAGGAAAACCGTAAGTAAACTTTAAGCCTTTTGTTTTAATCTAAACTGATATTATCGTTGCGAGACATTGAACTCTGGTTTTCTCAGTCCCAATCATCCTCTTTCACAGGCACAGAAATCGTTACGACATGAATATGAATCATTGGTTAATTTATTTTTTGTTTTTAGAGTTATGGTTAAGTGCAACTATATGAAGCTGGCTTTAACCGAGAATAAGGTTGGGATTGTGGAGTACCACGTGAGCTTCGACAAAGAAGTGGACAGCAAGAGGAAGCGCCGAGAGATTCTTGACCAGTTTGAAGAGCACGTATTGGGAAAAGTTAGGTCCTTTGACGGACAAATGCTCTTTCTCCCATTCATTCTACCAAACGACGTAAGTTTTAAAGTTTTATATTTTCAACTGTTACCGTGAAATCGAAAGCTTGTACAGGGTTCGGGCTTTGTCATTTCAAAGTTTATTTGTTATAACTTGAAAATTTTCTTTGGCCAGGTGACTTCTTTGAGTGGAATAGATCCATTCGATAACAGTGATGTTGGTGTGACCATCACCTTTGTCAAGGTGAAGGAATTGCACAGTCGCTCCTGCATCCAATTCATCAACATCCTGCTGAATCGGATCATGCGTGTAATGGAGTACATTGAGTTGCGACGTGAATTCTATGATCTGACGAAGATAACGTCTTACAGGCAGCACAAGTAAGTTGAAATAATTTAAAACGCTTTCTTTGTAGCGAACATGTAACACAACATTTTATTTTATTTATGTGGATATTCTATTGTGGCATTAATTTAGATTGGAAGTTTGGCCAGGTAAAGATGTGACAGCATCTTACCAAGAGGGCGGATTGATGATTTGTGTCAGCACTTGCAACCGGGTCCTGAGAACTGAGACTGTGCTAGAATACTAGTAAGTTTGCTTTTTTTAATGTCTTAGTGTGGTCTAGAGAGGTTTAAATAAGCTTGTTATTTGTTGTTGTTGTTAGCATATTTTACAAAGGACGATAATTTTTATTTGTTACGCTTACAGTAACACGATCAAGAGTCTTCCAAACGCGAGGGCGAGGTTTGAGGAGTTCATAATCAACAAAATAATTCTGACCTCGTACAACAACAAGTGCTACAAGGTTGATGAAGTCGAATGGGATCAGAATCCTGCAACAACTTTCATGTGGAAGGGGAAAGAGGTACGTTATACATTATATACTACCCGATTCAGAAATAATAAAAGAGTCTTGGCGACCGGCAATAGTATGGACATTGTTGATTGGAGCGAACTTGCCAGGCTCATTTTGAAATGAATTTTGAAAATTATAACCCTAAAATTGTATGTTTCTTTTTGTTACAGATGTCCTACGCAGCTTATTTGCTTCAGCAGTATGCCGTCCCTATAAACGACTTGACTCAACCAATGCTGATTTCAAGACTCAAGCTTCGAAAGAATGAACTTGCAAAGCAATTGGAAGGACAGAGCGAACGAGTGGCTGCGCTGGTGCCTGAGATTTGCCGAATTACCGGACTAACCGACGACCAGCGAAAGGATTTTAAAGTCATGACGGATTTGGCGACGTCCACCAGATTGAACCCAGCGCAGCGTGTGGACAATCTCAATCGATTCACGGAGGAGATCAAAAGTATGTGACTGTATAGCAAATAAACTTGATGCACATGTTATCTAAATTATCTTATCAAGTTCATATGTTAACAAATAGATTTATGTATGTCTGTCATTGTGTATTAATTAATCATGATGGATATTTGTTAGATCATCCAGTGGCAAAAAATATGCTGCAAGATTGGGGACTGAGGATGTCCAAGATATTTGATGTAAAAGCTCACAAGGTAGACGGACCCACTTTGACCTTCAGCAACCGACTGAAGTCTGAGAAGGCTGGACCGGACTTTAGCCGAGAAGCAACAAGAGCTGTGGTTGAGCCGGTAAGATAACTTGGAATGTCAATTTTCTTCTAGTTATATGTAATTTTTCATGTTCCTTGCCCAATTTAAATAATTATTTACATTTATGCGTTACTATTTGTATACGACAAACTATAGATCGCTGTCCGAAAATACTTGATTGTAAGTACTGCGAGGGATGCTGATAAGGCTGTTCGCTTCATGGAAGTCTACAACCAGGTAGCAGGCCCGTTGGGGATTCAAATGCTTGGTGCTGGGGATTTGGTCCGAACCAATGGTCAGAATGTCGGGGACTTTGAGCGAGTCATTAAGGCAAATTGCGATCCACAGAAGGTAATATTCGAAAACTGTTTAGTAGCTTTACATTGCAGCATATAAAGAAAAACCATTTCATTGTAGAGTAATGGTATGGTCAACTGATTCATGAAATGTTGCGCAGATAATTTTAATTTTGTGTCTGATGCTTTAAATGTCGTAATAATAAAATTGTGTCACTGATTGTTTAGGTCCAATTTGTCGTCATTATTATGCCAGGTCAAAAAGAAGACTTGTACAGGGCAATCAAGACTCATTGCGTTGCGACCAAACCAATCCCATCCCAATGCATCGTCTCAAAAACTCTTGGAAATGAGAAGCGCTTGCGCAGCATCGTGTTGAAGATTGCGCTGCAAATTAATTGCAAGCTTGGTGGTGCACTATGGTCTATGACTTTGCCGACGGTAACACATAATATATTATATTTAATAATTGACAATGATGAAAAACGAAATGTTTAGAAATCCGTCACTAATAATGCTAATATTTTTTTCGTAAATTTGCAGAAGAAAAAGATCATGTTTGTAGGTGTTGATTCTGCTCATGATCCACTGAAGAAGGCGCAATCTGTGATCTGCTTGGTGGCGTCCATGAATAATGAGTGCACCAAGTATTTTAGCAAGTCATCCACTGCGGCCACTCACCAGGAACTGGGATCTGGGATTCACATCATGATGAGAGAAGCTATTCAGAACTATCGAGATGTATGTTGAAGTGTAAAGTTAAATGGACAAGGTTGACGATAATGAACATTGTTGCATTAAAATTGTTTTTCTGTTGTTGTAAAAGATTAATCAGCAGCTTCCTGATCACATCATCGTGTTTCGGGATGGCGGTAGTGAGGGGGCTTTGCCAGCTATGGAGGATGCAGAAGGGAAGCAGTTAAAGCAGGCAGCTAAAGTGGGAGACCAAACAATCAAGTTGACCTATGTGATTGTTAACAAGCGTATCTCTCAGCGCTTCTTCTTGGAAGAAGTAAGATATTGAAATCTGCTTATATTATAACCATCTATTCTATTCTATCCAATTGCATACCTTTTCAATTAATATATTATGTATATTAAACTATCTTTATAGAATCGCCAGTTTACCAACCCTCATCCAGGTACTATTGTAGACAACACAGTGACGCGGGCTGAGCAATATGACTTCTATGTCATATCCCAGAAAGTTGGGCAGGTAAGTAGAAAAGATCAATAAATTAATGTTGATTCCACGATTACAGTTAAATTGTCTTATGTTATGCTCAGAATTAATCAGCAATTAAAAGATTGACATATATGTTTAAATTATAGGGCACTGTAAATCCGACTCATTTCACTGTATTGGACCCCAGCGATCCCATTCCACCTGATCGCATCCAGCAATTGGCCTACATTACTTGCTTCATGTATTTCAACTGGAGTGGAACTGTGCGAGTTCCTGCTATGGTGCAGGTAAATTTTTAATGACAGGATTGACTAAATTGAATATAATTATTTATTGTAGCAAGTTACATAACTGATACTAATACTTGATAACGATCATGGATTCTTTTACAGTATGCTCATAAACTGGCTGCGCTGCTCAGCAAGTCGGTCAACGGTCCACCCCATCAGGACATCAGCACCACTTTGTACTACTTATAAACATACTATTTCGGAGGATGTATGCAACAGTGGCGTCGAATGAAATTAATTGTAACTGATGAATTTTAGAAGATGGACAAGTTTTAGGAAGGTGGTGTTTAGTTGAACCCTTTTTTAGTAGTAGTTGAAAAGAAAATTGTTATACTTCATTTTATTATTATTAACTGTACTGTTTTCAGTCTTTTTGATTTTTTGTTTTTAGAAATCAGACAACGGATTCAATGAATTCGTTTAAATTAAGTTGTTTCAAACCTACAATTAATTACACTTAATGAACTATGTAGTTAAACCTTTGATCAAATGTTACTAATGTTGTTTTTTGTTTTGATTAGTAAGAAAGGTGGTTTGTTTAGTTTTTAGAATAGGTGAAAGGTCAAAAAAATGATCCCGATTTACTGTTACGCGGTTAATAAGTTTGGTGAGCTTTGTAGTTAAGCTTTTGATGAGATGCTAGCAAGGAAGGTGTTCTTTCTTGTATTGAAGATAGGTGAAAGGTCTAAAAAATGATCCCAGTTTAAATTTAGTACTGTGCGGTTAATAAGTTTCGTGGGATTAAGTAGATGGATTAATTAGATTAATTGGCTTTAAAAGCAGTGCGTTTACTTTAAGTTAATACTGGTTGTATTTTCTTTTTTATAGCTTTATTACTTTATCTCTAAAATCTTTACCAACATTGCTATGAATTTTTCTTCTATATAACTTTTTTACTTATAGAATCTATTGTTGGTATTGTCGAATCAAATAAATACTATGTAAAAGTAAAAGCAGCTTCAGTGCACTTTCCTCGGCTATTTTTAAATATTATCATCAAATTAATTACTAGCTAATTAGTTAAAAACATCTACTACGTTCTATCACATCCCAATAAAATTACCAACGGTTAGCTCTCATTATAAATGACACTTTAATAATAATTAGAAACAAGGTACTATTTAAAACATCCTTTGAGTGAAGGCATTTCACGCTTGCTACAACAAAGACGAGTGCTCTCTATCTGCTATTCACCCTTTTTTCTTGCAGTCACAATGAGCCACTTAGTGCGCTTCATATGTACAAATTTTAAGGTATATTCTTACTAGACCGAAGGGAAGGCGTAGGCAAAGCTAAAGGTATTTCATTGAGAAATTATACACAGGCTGATATAAATACTAGCAGTGGTAAACAGATATGGTCGAAATTGTATCCGAAATACCAACTGCCAAGGCTGCTATTATTACGCAGCAATAGCAATGGATATAAATGTTATATACTTTAATTCCAACATCATCGAAGCAACGGGCTATGCAGCTAAGGGGAGAAAGGTAGACAAGTAGCAAAACTGTAAGTGAAGAAGCAATGCAAAGCAGCAAATGAATTGGATATCCAATGTCTGAATATCTGAATTCTGAACCCGAGTGTATAACAAGAGTGCAATGTAAGCTATGAGAAAGGAGATATATGTTACGTAACGTGATAAAATATCATATGTATGCGTATTAGGACTTAAGACAGATGATAAGTGAAGGAGATCTCGTTGTGAATGTAGTTTATCGTGTTGTTGTGTACATGTAATATAACTCCATAAATTAGTCACAAGGTATGCGTCTAGTTTCTAGAAATGGATTGCAGAGCAGGAGTGATATGAGAATGGAGTTTATTTTCTATTGATTGGCAAAAAAAATACCCAATTATGTAGGAGGAAATGAGAAGGGCTGTAGGTAAACAGTGTAACGAGAGTAGTACAAGTAGAGCTATATACTTGCAGTTTGTAATGTTTGGCTTTAACAAATTGTATCCGATTCATACCAAAGTTTGACATGATAAGTGACCTAGAGCTTCTGCTTTAACTGTAGATAAGTACTGTTGTGTGTCAATTGCAAGGGGTTTTAGGGAGCAGCCGGACGCTAGTTGTCATTTGAGTTAAAAAAGATTTTGGGTCTACGTATGAAATAATGAAATTACAATTAAATTCATTAAATACGTCAGAACTGCCTTGTTTGGATTTTTAGTATATTGAGGTGCAAGTTGGTAGTAAGATATACTTCTCATTGAACTCAAATCTCGGGATTGGTAGTGATTCTTAATGTTTTTTGATATTTAATTGGTGAAATCCGATTCCAAAGTTTGAAACGCAAGACATCCATCGCTTTTGTGAAGAGGAACCAAGGTTATTTCCAGATATTTTATGCTAGTTACACGTATGGATTTTTGTGTATGACAACAACATGATATTATAGGAAGGCAGTTTTGTAATGCAAACTATTGTAATTTCTGTTTTTTTTGTTTGTTTTTTGTTGAGTGGCAAGAGTTTTTATACTTATTTGTTCAAGTTAATTTAATATGATCTTAATATTCGATTGGTCATGCTGTCATTACACACATGTCTATTTTTGAAGATGAATATAAACTTTCTAAAGCATACAAAACTGTGTGGTTCTTTATAATTTTGGGTGTTAAATGTTAGATATGATTAAACAATTAGTGATTAATATTTAAAACAGAATCCGCAACATGGCATCTTCATCAGTCTCACAAGAGGATCACGACGTCGAGCACGAATTTGCGCTTGCATCCCGCAGGGCTAAAGTCAGATCTGCCCGGGCAAATCGATCGGTCAACAATTATCCTATGAGAGGTAAACTATCTTTACGCTTAACTTATTCCAAAGGGTTAGTATTCTATTCATCGAGCCTAACTTTATGTAAAACATGTCTTGATGAACTGTCCAGGAGAGGAGTGTGAAAAAGACGTAGACGAATCACACATTCCAAAGTTGGAACAAACTTCAGTAGTTCTTGTAGAGCAGAATGATGCAAGCCCGAAGCCAATATGCCGTGGTGTGAACAAAGAAAAAAGATCGATACCTAGGTAGCTATAATTCTAGTTTTAATTATAGTAGTGTTCGTAAAATGTGATAGATATAGCTTGTTTCGTTATCCTGTCGGTAATTTTATTGTATGTCATATGCGAAATGGGAATAAAATGAGATTTTGGAATTTCACAGAGGAGCCCACGCTGGAAAGAGTAACAAAGGGGCTAGGGACAGAAGAAAACTTCGAGAGAAGAGGCGAAGCACGGGTGTTATGCATCTGCCGTCAACTGAGGTATAATTCATTTTTCTTTACGCTTTTCTTGCAGTTTTGGGAAATGACGTTCTCACGAATGACGAATTCAGAAATGAAACATCAGAATCAGAAATTGATGAAAGGGATTTTTTTCTAAAAGCAGTCATGCGTCCCGAAATAAATTGCAACTTAACTGGGCGTGAATTTTGCGTAAGGTTTGTTTCATCACATTTGGATAATAATTGATATTTTGTATTCCAAACAGTCCACCGGAGGAAGCACTGGCGAAGACGAAAATAACGAAAATTCTTTACCACCATCGATTTCCAAAGTATCCAATTTAAATTGTGAAACAGAAGAGAAAGTCGCCTCGGCTACAAAGGGGAAAAGGTGATAAGTACATGTTGTCTGAATGGTGTTAGTCAATCATGAAATTAAAATCGCAATTTATATTTTTGGTTAAAATGTCGGTATTATAGTGATTCTGATCTCGATGCTGATGACGAGGCAAACAACAGTGACGTGAAGGGAATGAAGGAAGACACAGATCAGGTTAGATATCATTATGTTAACATTATGTTTGTATTATCATATTTGTTACATTAAAAATTCATTACATCATAAAAAAATACATACTCCATGTTCTATTTTTTAGCTGCTGAAGTCAGAGAACGACCGCATGTCAAAACTTCTTGAGGTAAAGGAAAGGCGAATAGCTGCCCTGGAGATCCAGGTATCTCAACTAACGCGTCAGATATCGGAGATGCGTGAGGAAAATTCGAAGTTACACCGAGCGCTTAATCCACAGCCTTAGTCTTCGAATATTACACAACAACTAGTTTCCGGACCATTTATACACTGCAAACCGAACCTATTTAAGTTGAGAATTATGGTAGGATTTATAGTTCCACTTTCACTCCACCTTTTGTAGAGTTTTGTAGTTTAGAATTTAGAGATTGATAGGTAAATTTTTAGTGACTTGTGTGAAGGTGACGATTATTGATCACTACATACAACACACTGTTGTTCGGTTCCTACCATAACATAATAACAATAACCATAGCAAAAATGTTAGCTTGATTGTGTGAATCGAAAGATAGAGATAGTCTGTGTTAAAGGTTACATCAGAATGCAAGTTTTCAATGTGCATTTACTTCCTTTTGAAATACTAAACTGTCCGATTCCTTGACCTTGAAAAGATCCAAAACCTCAGATCAGTCTGGTTGGCTATTTGCTACTTCACTCCCGAAGTATAGCCAGAGCTGCCTTAACAATATTCATTGACGCTTCGTATTTTCATAACCATCCACTTGGAAATAGCAAAGGTCATGGAGCACAGGTGATAACCCTTGTTACCGATAATTTCGTGATCCTCCGGGATTCTTGAATCTTGGGTTCTTCCAAAGATTCTATCAAACTGCTCAGTACTAGTAACCTGCTGTAGCGGACAAGCGTATCCAAAGACGATGGCATCACTGGCCATTTTGCATATAGCCTACCAAAAATTTATGTCCACATTCCCAAGAACCTTCTATGTTTAAAAGAGATTCGGTTCAGATCGGAATGAATTTGCCGGTGATCTGTTGTAGGAGTGATTGTAGATAAGTAATTTTCTACCTAATTTATGATTTGTATTGGAAAACAGGAAATTATTAATCTTCCAGTTCTTCGTAGTCTTCTCAGCCATTTTGCGCGGTGTTCCAGTTCGTTTTTGCAGTAACTAGGATTTCTTCCATCGAATGGAAGTAGCGACTATTATTTACTATATATAGCCATTTATAGCTAAATGATCCAAAGTTGAGGTGTCAGAATTTTGCTGTATATCAGATCAGATCTTATCGGCTTCATTATGGTTTCCCTTTTATTTGTAGGATTCCTAAGCATATAGCATTAAATTTTTATTATTGGCTAAATAAATCTCTAAACTAGCTTTTCTTTTTAATCAAATACAGATTGGAACTATTTGATATTTTGCAAAGTTGAAAAAAGAAATTGAGAAGGTCACATTTCAGTTTTCCAAGGGTAAATATCCAAACAATAGTTTGGATCGTAAAACATTACTTGGATTATATATGTCCGGACGGATAGGTGTAAATGTACAGCACAAAGAAAAATATATATCATACAATATACGTATATATTAATTCATATAGAAAATGAAATAGACCTTGCTACTGCAGTAATTGCCTCTGAAAAGGTGTCTAACTTGTAACGTAACTACGTAATCATTAAAGTAGAGAGAGAAAAAATTAATTGTGAATTACCTAGATGAAGAATGATGCACAGTATTGTTTAATTACCGTGTTAACTGTAGCTTTATTTTTACCTTGTATATATATCAATATATACCTTTAAAATTATTACATATAGTTAGTTATTATCTAGTTCAGTTAAATCCATTCAGAGTCAGATCGTCCACAAGGAAGGAAGTGAATTTCCTACCCTGATCATCCCTTCTCAAACAGGAATTTCAATGTAAATGTGGTAATGTTTTGAGTGACAATCTTTCGTGTATATTTCATTATACAAAAACTATCTGAGAAATTATCATTAACATGAGTTTGTATTTTTTACCGTAATAATTGTAGAAAGTGCATAATGAAACTTCTGTGGAGTAATGTCCAAATGCAAAAAAAAAAATATTTAAAAAAAAATTGTTGGAAAATAAAAAGAGAAAAAAATTTTCTTGCACAAAATGCAATACGTGGGAAGTAGATTGTTAATACTTTTCCCCGCATATAAGTGCCATAACAAGTTCATTTAGATTCCAACAGATATCCTAACTGAATTGCTAGTTCAATTTTAATCAATCTGAACAAAGCTTATCCACCTGCCTGTAAAAAATGTTGGGATTACTTACATATAATATTTGAGTTGAAGCGAACAAGGAAACTTTTGCTATAGATGCTTTCTCTACATTCTTGGAACGCAAACGCAAAGGGTTCAGCTGGCGAGTTTCTTTCCAGCTGTATACAGTCCTTCCATTCCATACATCATTCCAGCATCATAACATCCCAATTTTGGCTTTCTTTCCACGTATCTACAACTTTCATCACATTTTTGTTACATCCGCTTCCAACTGGGCTCCCTCCTGTTATTCAACAGTTTCATAGTCAAAGTCATTTTGGATTTCTTCCTTATGTCATTTTTACTCTGCTCTCTTGGGAGTATAATCATAATCACGAAGCTTTATAAATGATATAAAGATATGTAGATATTGATGATGAGAACTTAATTATAGGAAACTTAGTTATCTTTTTATTACATATAATGTCATGTGTGTGCCATGTGAGTCATAGTCATGGACATGTTCATAATGTATATATAGCAATTCGCATTCCCCCTAACTCCCATCTCATTTCATTACATGTTGCTTGCTTGGCATCTTGCTGGATGCTTCTTTTTGCATTCACTATGCCTAATTATGAGCCCATTGTTAGCTTCCAATTAAATCCAAAAAAAATGGCTTCTTAAGACAACTGTCAGATAAGAAAGTATATTGGAGGTGGTGATGTGGAAAGGAGTGAATGCAAAAAAATTGATATATAATATATATGAATGGAAGGAAAGGAGGCAGGAGCAAGACTTGTATACTTTTACTATCTAACTCAATTAGGTACAATCTGTTTGCATTTTGTAGGGGAAATGGATGGATGGGTTGAAGGAGCCAGCTGAACAGATATGATACGAGTTTACCTTGAATTGGTAAGTGAGTGGAGTGTGGAATAGATTGATGGTGAAGATCATTTGTGGTCACTTCACTTCTCTCTGGTCACAAGCTAAAATTTGCGAAAAAAAGATCATCAAGTCACAAGTGCATTAGATCATCGCATGGGGAGAGTGCATTCATGTAGAAAGGTTTGTTGATGTTGATGAGAGTTTAATCGTAGATTTGTATGGGCTTGTGACGTTCTCAGTTGTTTTCTTGGCTAGGTCATAGGTTGTAGGTAGTGTTTAGGGAAATGCGCAGAGCAGGCTAAATATGAAAAATTTCTGACGAGAACTATTAACTACTGCATTAAGTGCACTGTTCTAAAGTATGGTTACTGTAGAGTGAAAAAAGTTAATGTTAATCTGTAATATGTTGGGTGGTAATTACGTGAAAGTGGCAAGATGTAGGGGATCGCCGTTTTTTCAGCTGTTGAGTTAGTCGAGATAGCTGAAGGAGTAGGTAGTTCGCTAAGAACAATAAGGGACTGTTGTTGGGTTTGCTGAAACTGGCTAATTGTCAGTTCAGGTTGAGATTATTTCGACATATATTGATGTATGATGATACTCACGTCACATGTTTAACTGTATTGTTTTTGTTATTAGCTGATAGATGATTGTAGATTGAGAAAATCAAAGGCAGACTATATCAGGGATATTATGATTGATCTGGTTAGTTAGATTAGTCCTTAAAGGTAAAATTGGAAGCTATTTTGTTATTCTTGCTAGCGATTATCAAGCAAACCAGTATGAACGCCGAATTCTGAGTATTATTAGAGCTAGTTAAACAGGGAGCTAATTGGACATCATCAACTACAGCGTCGTCAGCTTTTTTAACCCAGTACATGCAGGCAGTACGAATAAAGTCATGAATGAAATCCAATGGACTTAATCATTTCCTACAGTTAACGGTAAACAGAGGCATTCATAGAAAAAGTCAAAATTTAACGAAGTCTGTAACTTATACATTATAAAGACATTATTAATGAGCAATTATATAAGATTTAATGGCATATGATACCCAACAAGAAGCTAATAAGTCACTTAGTTACATTCATATGTCTATATTATGTTTTCTAGAATTACCGCCGTAGTTTTGATGTCAAGGCTCCTCATATCACAAATCGTCGTCGCCGTCCATTACTGACAGTAGTCCTGTACCGTTAAGATACGGTATGGTATGAATATGTCACTCGCCTATGACGACCTTTGGATGCAGTAGTCATTAACATATTTAAAAAAGTAAGGTTCCAGTTATTCGAGTACCCTATGATTCGTTACAAGTTATAATTGCTTTTGAAGTAAGTTTGCCAAGCGACATATTATGCAATATCAACTAAACTATGCAATTTTTAAATTTAGGAATCTAAATAACACTCAAACCCCTCATCACATTGATATTGAGTATTACACTTTCTGAATTGGCACATCCAGATTGACGTTAACTATAATCCCTCGGGACAGCTATAATCTACAATGACTTGCGGAGAGTTTTGCGCACGACTTGGTCGATGGTGCTTCCATTGCTTTCTACGATGGCGTTTGTGGATTCGCCCATTCTTCATTCTCAGTTACACGATCGTTTTGTGTATCTTGGTGCCATCTTTAGTTTTTACCTGCCTGGGTCATGATTGCAGTAAACAGCAGCGTACTCAACTGATCGGGGGAGTGTTTTCTTTATTGGCAATTCCCATTTCCTTTTGGGAGATAACCCAGCATTTAGTTCATTACACTAAACCGTACCTTCAGAAACATGTCATACGGTTAGTAAATTGACTGGGCTTAAATTAAGTATCCAGTTTTTTTTTTAATTTGAACTTTGAAGTGGGTAACAATTATTTATATTTAATTTCAAGTTTGTTTTATACCTTTTAATTTGCAGAATTTTATGGATGGTGCCAATTTATGCTCTGGATGCCGTAAGTTCATATAATGCATAATATTTCTTTTATTCTTTTTTCATCATCTCCATGGTTCATGGTTTAACTTTATTTGAGTCATCTTAAACAGTGGATCGGACTTCTTGCCCCTGAATATTCAATTTATTGTAACTCAGTACGGGAATGCTATGAAGCTTATGTGATTTACAACTTTATGAAGTTTCTCTTAAACTACTTGAATGCGGAAATGGATCTCGAGGCAAATCTAGAAATGAAGCAGCAGGTAGCACAAAATCAATCATTGTTTTATTATTCGCGCAGCTTATCAGTGCAAATGTAATGAAAAAAACTTACCGGTCGTTTTATAACTTATAGGTTCATCATTTCTTCCCACTATGCTGTGTTCGAGATTGGGAGATGGGGCAAGAATTTGTTCACAAATGCAAACATGGTATCTTGCAGTACACCATATTTCGACCCTTGACAACATTTATCGCATTGTAAGTTTCTGAAATGAAGGATGGGCTTGAATATGGTTACATAGAAACTTGAGCTAAAGTAAAAGGAATGATTTTATTTTGCGTCTGATTGCAGTATTTGTGAACTGTTTGGAGTGTATGGGGAGGATGAATATCGATCTGATATGGCATTTCCGTACATAATTGCCATCAACAATTTTTCCCAATTTGTGGCTATGTATTGTTTAGTCTTGTTCTACAGAGCCAACAAAGATGAACTTCAACCCATGCGCCCAATCGGAAAATTCATATGCATTAAAGCCGTTGTTTTCTTCTCATTTTTGTAAGTGAATTCTCCAAAGCAAAAATAATTTACACTTTACAGCCACCACATACGTGCTTATTCTATTTTGACTAGTAAACGTAACCATTTCTATGGATTTTTACAGCCAAGGGGTAGCAATTTCCATATTGGTCAACACCGGGATCATTGCAAACGTGTTTGGAACAACGGAAAAGAATGATATTAAGGACATATCCTCTAGTCTTCAAAACTTTCTCATCTGCATTGAAATGTTTTTTGCTGCGTTAGCCCATCATTATGCGTTCTCTTACAAGGCGTATGTTGACATGGCTGCTGACCAGCCGAATTGCTGTGAGTCATTCTGTCAGATGTGGGATGTCTCTGATGTAAAACAGGATTTGGAAGAGCATATTGGAGTGATGAGTAAGACTGATTTAATTTCTACTTTAATTAAAGTGCATGGTTTACTCTCGAAAATTATCCTCTAAAACGGTAATGTTTAACTCCTTAGAAAATACGGTTCGACAAGTAATGCCCTCACGCGTATATCGGCATCCTGGGGGATTGCGGGAGGAAAGGGCACATCTGCTGTCAACCTCAGAGGGCGAGAATACTGCAGCTTCCGCACCGGTACAAGCCGCAGCTGTGCGATTAGTCGCCGAAATGGATTCAAAAAGCCCAAGGAATGCGGATGATGACGATGACGGTGGTACCTTTACAGATTTAACCGAAGATGCTGCTTTGTGCGGAAAGATTTAGTTTAAGCAAAACCCAGATCCTCCATTCATGTAACTATTTCTGTATTGCTAGTTATAAAAATCGCAGCTTAATGTTATATAGTTTGTTACAAGAAAAGTATTTTTTATTTCAAACGTGATTTTCGTACTCCGGTTTTTATTCTTGTTATATGAAGTTTGGTTTAGTTACTGTGATAACTGTTGATGCTAGTATAATAGATTACGTTGATGTATTATCTGCTAAGCTACCACATTTAAAAATAATCGTACAAAATATGTTCGGTGTATTCATGTGTAACTGGAAACTGAAGTATTGATATTGAATGTATAACTAATGATATGGTATGATGCATAAACCTACTTTAGACTAGAATTATTGGTGAAGTCTGACTTCACATTTGACAGTTCACGGTCAAACAATGAACAATGTAATATGTGTGTGGATAACATGCACTCTTTCACTGTATCTCTTCCAAAAAAACGCCATTGTTAGTATATGCTGTTTAGAATTTAGTTAGATACTTAGTTAATCGCCAAAGCTGCAATTATTGTTTCTGCATTAAAATTGTTTTTGTATTCTTTGATTTCATCTACATACTTAAACGCGTCCGGTGTGCGATATATATACTATTAATTACTATAAAGTATTTTTGTTTGACAGTGTTCTTTTATTTAGTAAATACTACTTCAGCATTATTTAACTATCACAAAACCCTCGTTGAATGCACTTTTGACGTATTCTGTTTAAAACTTCAAGAATGAATGTTCAAATAAAAACTTAATGATTCATGCCTGACTCAAGCTGAGTTGGTTGTCTTTTTTCTTGGCACTGAATATATATTTACATTCTAAAATATAACACAAATCAGCTAAATGTACCCCGCTGGTGATCATTTTCAACCAGATTTATGGCATGCCATTTTCGCGCTAGTTTGTGTATGTAGGAATGAGACTAACAAAACAAAGGCTTGAACAAAATAACTGCGTCTACCCGGTTTATGTATGCATACTATCATCATATGTCATATGCAAAGTTGAACTACTATTTAGAGAAACTCTGTAAAATATACATTTGAGTAAATTCCGACTTTTATTTTTAATTAAAATCACAAACGATAAATTTTAAACTGTTATGTTAAAAATGCATGACGGTACATATAAGTATAGATCGGTACATATAAGGTAAGTAGGGAATGGACGCTTACGGTTAATTTTAATCGAATTTTTTGGAACTGTATGACTCGTAGATGTTTGCACTAAACAGCTTCAATGACTCGTTCCCCAACAGGATAGTGGCCCACACGTCGTCGGCATATGGTACATTGATGAAAGAGTTCATGATCGGGATGAGCTTTGCAACTGCAGCATGGTTGTCACCGTCCAGAGTGGATTGGTCGGATGTTGAAGGCCCATCGGAAGATTGCGAGGAGTCACTATCTGCTTGTGGCACAGTGTTGATGAAGTCAGAGATACGATCCAAATAATAATTCATTCCTTGTGACTCGAGGAATTTTAGAATAGTTCGGGAGTCCTCAGCATTGACAAGATCAAACGCTTCACCAACCAGTATGCGAAGGAACCTTTGGCGTTCGCTGGCCCAGCTTGTTTTTTGGTATGCTGCTTCCGGGTAGAGAAATTGGATTTTCGCTTCTTCGGAGAACATGTAGTTCCACGCCTCGGTAATTGGACACCAATCACTAAGCCCCAAGATGTCATTTACGTCCTTGTTCCGAATCGCAGTGAACAGTTGCTCCATGTCCCCTACTGTAAGCTTCTGCTTTAATGAGAGATTTTCTACGATTCGACGACTTTTCTCCTTCATCAAGTCGCAAAGGGCTGTAACCCCTTCGGTGCACAGGTGACGAGTAAGCATCATGTAGTCTTCTTGGATCTCATCAGTGATGAAGTTTCGCTTAGAGTATTCAGCAGTCATAGACATCGCATCCCCACCACCACCACGATCGACGCGATCCCCAGGGCCACGCAAAATGTCCAGATTTTTCGGTGTCTCCTCCAATTGTTTGTACAAAAGTCCACTGATAACGTTTGTCTGAACACGAAGAAGAACGGTGAGCATAGATGATCCGTATACATAGGATAGAATTCTGGAAAATGCGACGATTTTCAGCTCCCTCCAGTTCTCAAGCTTATCCCCATTCCCGTTCTTTAATTTATCTGCAATTAATTCTGCATCCAGGTGCTCCTGGATAGTCTTCTGCATCAGCTCAAACCAGGTGCGGAAAGTCTTTTGGAAGTTTTCCTCCATCATCTCGAACATTTGCTGCTTCTTGAATTGTTTTATCAGCTCGTGGGTTCGCTGGTTCCGATAGGTGAGGTACTGCCTTGCGGTGAACCTTGTCAGACGGTAGAATAGTGGGAGTGCCAGAACACCCAAGGCAATATTCCCAAAGTTCCTTTGAATGAAACGACGAGCGCGGCCAAACATTTTGCTCGCTAGTTGACTGCACTTAATCCTAATGAATGAGTATTTATCTATTTAAAAAATAAATGAACAATTAATTACACAGGTTCGAAAACAACAAATCTCCTGAATCAGAGCAGCTGTTTTTACAAGGTAACAATGCGTAAAGTTCGAAAATGCATACAAATGTACAAATATTAAACAACATATTAATTTAAATCCAATTTAAAAACTTACAATTGAGATCTAGATTCACTTCCGGTTGTCAGCTGTAGGTCAGCAACTCTCAACCCTGCAAAAACCACAACAACAATAAAATGAATTTCCAATCGCGATCCATCCCTCGAATGCTCATAGTCATATACGATATTTAAAATTCTATTCGTTAACTACATTTTTTCACTGCCGAAAACAAAGATTCAAAAGCTAGATACTTGTAAAATAAATAGTCCTGAAAATTTGTATTTTTTTTTAAATCAACTGCTAACTTACCTCGAACACAATGCTGTAGGCCGGACAACACACCAGAGTTGAGTAGTTTGAGTATGAAGGATTCTAACTAACGGAGAATTTACTAATGTCTAACTTATTTCACCAAATTATCTATTTCTTTACAGTTAGGGAGAATAAACCCTAAAACCATTAATTTAGTATTTTTCCAGCCAGCAACAATTATCAACACGCCCTACATTCAATATTAACAAGACGTGACTACTGGATATGCTGGCTGTATAAGATAAGCCAGATTTAGGTTCTTGACCAAATATTGAGTATTGATAAGAAAAAGTACAGCCCTTCTGATTATTTACGTTGTTCTTCCTTTATAAATGCAAGAGACCAATATGAAGGTGAAAGATCAAGACAAAACAGTGCAAGTAGCCAATACAACGTGAGAACTGGACTGGAGAGATTTTCATCCCTCATCGCAGGATTTAGTTTCTTGGTCAGCTGACATTCCATGGTCCATGATGCAGATTAGCTGTTCTTTTCATGCCGGCCTTTGTGTGATCATGATCATCATTCCTTGCTTTGTCCTTCTTTATTAAAAAGCTGCGTTTATAGAAACTCTCTTCTCTGGAGAATGTCCGTGCCGTGCGTGCCATCCGTTCCAAAAAAAAAGTTTCATCGAATTGGATGAAACATACAGGCTATTTCAAAAGTCTCTTAACATTATGGAGTATTACATCGTATTTCAAATGGGTGATTTTTGTTTCCATGGAAGTTAGCTGAAGTTTATGAAAATGTTTTTTTCTTTAAGACTTTTGGTGTCTCCTGTATAATGTAGTTGAAGGCGGAGAACACAGCGCATCTATAAATAGCATAATTACTTACATAAACAGCTGGTTTGAATATCAGGTGATATCTGACCACCACCAAATTGGATTAAACTCAGTATAGATATATTTAAATGTAATTAAATTAAATAAAATTAAATAAATTATATGAAATAAAATAAAATAAATAAAATAAATTATATGTAATTAAATTAAATAAAATTAAATAAATTATATGTAATTAAATAGAGTGCGGATAACACACAGTATCTATAATACATAACATATTTGCAAGTGTTGAGGATGGGAGATTTGCTGCGATACCGGTACTGATTTTTAAATTGTGTCGGTACCGGTTTGATATTACTAAAGATAATTCTGCGGTATCGTTTCTGCATCATTTCAAAAGTTTTTGAGCGATAAACTTAAAAAATGCATTTATTGACGCTGACAGTGACGTCTAGCCCTAAATCGACACAATGCATTTGCATTGCATAATTAAAAAACATTACCTGCAAAAAAGGCTTAGCTAAGTAATGTGTCCAAACGTCATGTTTTTTGTTTTAGTACAGACTTCTTAAACTCTGTCGGTATCGGTATCAGTATCGGTACTATTGCGAGTATCTACTTTCCGGAATGCGACCTTTAGCAGCAATAGTAGCACAGGTTGCTGCGTTCCCTTTAATTTTAACAGAATTTATTCCACCCACCCTTTGTCTTAAAGGGAGGATTACTTGTCCAAAATAATTCTACAAACCATAATATGTATGGGTTATAATGATAAGAATCATGAGGGCAAAAGAGGAGGATGCAAGTCGGCCGATGCTCTTCAAGACTGCCTGGAACATAACGTGAAAATGACAAAGTCAAAAGAATTTTTTCTTTTCCTATGATATTTGCATTTTTATTTCCAAAATGTGCATTTTGATAAGACGACATTCCCCAAACTTCCTACTCAATCCAATCCTGAGTCCATATCCATCGATTCCTTCCTTACCTTCATATTCATCCTACTCCTATCTTATCTTTTGACATTTTATGAAGTTTACATAAATTCCATGAAAGCCAACTATGCAACAGCTTTAGCCCTATTCATACAAAACTAGCCAAAGACATCTGTGGGATCTTTATTACTGCATTGGGAACACTTTTCTATTCAATCTGCGTTTAGTTGTTAGTGCTTTTAGGCTTTAGCTCAGCTCATTCATGCACCTCACTCACACTCGTTCTAATCAAATGAATGTGTGTTCAGCTGTTTTGCAGCATGTTATCCGAAACAAAAACAGTTCAAAATTCTAAAAGAAGTCTTGTTGGAGACTTGGGCTGCTGCAGTTTGAAAATACTCATAAAAAACTGGAGAATTTAAATGTTAGAGGTATTCAAAATAGACGAAAATAAATTGCTGTACAGTCAGTTCAGTGTTAAGTTCATTAGTTGTTCGATTTATCTCTAAAGTTGGGATTGGAATAATACCCGTAATGTCTTAAAATACCCAATTGGTAAGGTCTGATTCCTGTCAATAACCAGTTCAATTGTCAGATTATCCATAATAAATTTTTAATATAATAATTTTATAGTTTTTAATTAACTTCAAATTTATGACGCATGATGCTTTTGGTCAGTTTTTGCGAGTTGGGGAGTTTCCATAAAAAATTCTTGTAGATGATCGTACAGATTTTGAGGAATACAGTAAGCCAGTTTTAAATTTTTACAAGAACAAATTTCGACTCAATTGTCCTAATAAGTCAGTTCAGTTTCTGGTGGTATTTTAAACCGTATTTCGATCTTGTTGTCGTTGTTGTTGCCGCAGGTCATTCGTGTTGTTGACCCAACCTTGAACCTCAAAATTAAATATGGAAATAGATCAGTCCCATTCCGATTGCAATTTTACGAAATAAAAAAGGGCAAAGTGTGTTGGTAGATGGATGGACCGTGTTAATGTGAATGTTGCTGTCATTGTAGTATTCTGGGATTTTACTTTAAAGTTATCCCATGTCAGCAACGACAACAAGATCGAAATACGGTTAAAAATACTACCAGAAACTTTACTGACTTACCGTATTGTTCTTTTTAACTATATCGATACTGTGGTTATAATAAAATGGACAAAGATTAAAAATTTATAGGGATTGTCCTACTTTTACAGGGTTGAGGATATGGAGCAGAATGAGGGAGGTGGAGACGCCGAGCAGGGTCTAATGTATGTTCAAGAACATGACCAAGGGGAAGGGGTCGATGGGGGGGAGCGTAATTACAAATGCACCATGGATCCTCAAACGGGCAACCTTTTATTGATGGAAGAGGATGGAGGAGACTATGTCAATGATCATGATGATGATAAGTCAGCTACTACTAGTGTTTTGAGGGTGCTGGAAAACGGAGCATATAATTTGGAATCATTTGATTCCCTTCATCCATTCCAGCCTATGGCAAAGACGGAGAGAGTTGATGAGGATCAGGATAAGGATGAGGATGGGGATCATCGTGAAGGTGAGGAAGAGGAAGGTGACAGCAATGACCTATCTGTTCATACTAATGGAAGACCACAACAAAAAAATGTGACTGTCATTGTTCCTGAACGTAAGGGTAAGCTCCTTTAAAAAACTGACCTGGGCGACTACATACTAGTAGTACATAGTACGTCTACAAAAATGCGCCAGAGATAGTTAGCAGTTGGCTTAATTATCTTTATTGGCATCATTACCTCATGTTAAATGTATAAATGTATGACCTTAATTAACAAATTAATATGTATCGTTTAATTAAACATTGTTTGTTCCAGAATGCTTCTGGCACACTCGGAAGATATTTGACCTCATTCAATGTATCCAAAAGCATGAACAAAAGTTTCGAAAGTGGTCAAAGGTAACGAAAGTGTGGAGTGTAATATCTGCAGACATGCGAGAAGTTGGCCATTCCACCTGCAATAAAGACGATTGTAGCAAAAAGTGGAGTAACTTGCAGAGGACATGGAAGAAGGTCAGATTGCGTCCCAAGGACATGAGAACAAAATGGAAGTATTATGATGCTGTATCCAACCTAATTAAATCCCTTTCTGGACGTCATCGGAAGCTGGGATCTGAAGATAAAAAAACAATTATGAGTGACTCAACTCGTGATTTAATGATGAGACTTATGGCAGCAACTAAAGCGCACCAAGACGCTATTAGAAGGGCAGAAGAAGAGTTCAAATCCAAAGTTGCTAAGCTTGATGAAGAACGTGATAGAATACTCTGTGATATTAAAAGTATCCTCCAATGAAGATGACAGATGACATGGAAGGGGACTGCGATGACAAAAACAGAAAAGTTCAAGTCTTTGGATTTGGTGTACGTGGAATTGGATCAGGGTAAGAGTGACGCTATGAAAAGTGACGCCTGCTCAAAAAAATTTTAAAGTCCAAATTTTAGTCGAGGT
>JAQGAH010000056.1:0-104569 GCA_034696885.1 Lepidocyrtus paradoxus
TATCTGGATATGAACTAAGGTTGAAATGAATGAAATGACTATCTAATTCCATGTTTTTCACCAAAATATTATTTGACCCAGGACGGCTACACACAGAACAACGGAGTACTTAGCTTCTAAAAAATACCGTTTATTAGTGTTTATTTCTCTTTCTAGACACTTGTGAAAACTGAGCATTGTTTCAATTTATTTGATTTTATTACTTGAATACCCATAATTATTTTACGTCATTTTTTGAACTGCCACTCCAATTTGTGAAAAGCAGGATGGGAAAAGATCATTTAGTTCATAAAGGATATAGACATATGTTTGATAATATATGATAATTTATAAGCTGGCATATTGGGACAACGGTCTCGTGGGATAAGGGGCTACGGGGATAATGGTCTGGCGGGGTAAGGGCTGCACGGGGTAAAGGCCGCACGGGGTAAAGGTCCGGCGGGATAAGAGTATGACGGGGTAAGGACCGCACGGGGTAAGGGCCGCACGGGGTAAAGGTCTCGCGGGGTAATGGACCTCCACGGGGTAAGGGCCGCACGGGGTAAGGGCCTAGAAACCTTTCCTACATCCTTATCTATTGTAGATAAAGATGCTGATGGCCATCAAGAATGCTACTGCTTCAGTAGGTTGCGTCGTACAATTTGTACTTTGGACTGGAGCTTGGAAAATTTGCTAATCATAAAAAAAATAAGTTATGTTTATGTACCCAAATGTATCCCATCTATACCAGGCTTAAATTAAATTACAATTCCAGAATGCATTGCCGCTGCCAGTTGCAGTTGACATGTAAAAAAAAGAGATATATAGGTAAGCTAGTGACAAATAACTACGTAGACCAACTAAACTAAATCCCAGTATCCGATGATAGCTTCCTGCTTAATCGATTTCAACTTTTAAATTATTTAATGTCAAATACTATCGATTCAAATGTTTTTGCTTGCATACACTCAATAATTCATCATACTGATAAATATTCCTAAAGTTTGAATTTGGATGATATTTTGTAGTTTCTATTTTGGATTTTGTTGACTAACGTTTATATTGCGTACTTTGATTTTTTTATGCTTTGCGGGGGAACCATGCTTTTGTAACTGAAACAATTGAACACCTCAATAGTAATTCTCTTCCAGATGTATTCACATATAAATAGTTTTCCTTTCAACTTAAAAGAATTAAA
Organism: Lepidocyrtus paradoxus; assembly: GCA_034696885.1. Lineage (NCBI taxonomy): Eukaryota > Metazoa > Arthropoda > Collembola > Entomobryomorpha > Entomobryidae > Lepidocyrtus > Lepidocyrtus paradoxus. The sequence continues at coordinate 1,178 of JAQGAH010000056.1, forward strand.
AACATGCTGATTATGACTTGTCATTGTCATTTTACTGATGTGTAGGTACAAACACATGTAAAGTTACCGTGATTTGACGGGATGCTCTAGGTAGTCTGCCATGTCACAAAATTATCATTGTCAGTTGAACAAGTAAGGAAAACAAGTTGAAACAGTTTCATGCCTTCATATTCTGCCATGACGCTACAAAGCGTGTGAACATTAGGCACTAAGTTATACATTGATACCAGCCTGATAATTCGTGTCACATTCGTAAAGCAAAACATTTTATTCGACTTTCACCGACCTCATATTGTAGAGACGGATTGAGATTGTTGGCTGTCTAGCTGCATATTGTGTTAAGGTAGTTAGTTTGTTGTGACGTTACCTACCATCACTGGAGAAAGTTAGTTTAGGGGAAATGTTGGAAAGAGATATGCTAAAGCCTATCCAGTAGCATGATAATGGTTGATTGGGGAAAAAAGTTGAAATCTAACAATAATAAGGAAGAGCAAGCGCTTCCATCCCCATATCATTGTAATTTCCTGGTGTAGCTATCGCTACTTTTTTTGCGATGACTGTTGCAGTTAGAGTTACTTAACTGTTATGTCGGCTGTTTCAATAACTTTGCTTTCTTCTCCTCCGCATCCTCCTATCTCCGAAGCTTCTGGTTTCTCCATGAACCGAAAGAAAAACTTGGGAATGGAAACAGTTGAACGGTAAAAGTGAAGCCTCTACTTACTACTGTAGATTTGAGATAGATGTCTGCTTGAGTCGGAGGAGACGCTTGCGTCAGCTTTCATACATGCCCTGGCCTCCATCGCCGTTTCGTGTATTATATGAACCGTTTTTTACATCCAGCAAGCACTATTGCACACAAGGATTCGCATGGCGTTGCATTGCCAAACCAAAGAAAAACCAAAGTAAAGTGCTCTTGTCATGGACTCTGTTGATGATGATGATTGTACTTACTCCAGTTGTTGGAACGAGAAGAAAAAAGGGGAAAGTGAAGGGAGAAAATAGTCTGTGCTGTTGATGCTGCCTCTTCATGTTCTCGAATAACTTCTTCCCAGCCACCCTTTCCCCATTGCTTGCTACCACTGCAAAAAACGCTCCGACTGCTCTGTTTTGCTACTTCTTCTCTGGGCTTTAGCTCGCGTTTCGCTGATGCTAGTGATGAGGACGATGATCATGATTTCAGAGTTCAACTTTCTTAGTCCCTGTTGTTGCTCGCTGGGATTCTAGACAAGAGGTCTACTTACTTTTAAGTCTTCAGTTCAGTTCCACGATGTTGTCATCCGCTCTCCCATTCCTACATATTAGGGATGCTCATATAAATAGGTACAGATTAGTCGTCTAAAAAACCAGTTGGAAAAGTACGCTACATGTACCAACAACAACGGCAGATTACAATGCATTTCACTCTGGAAAAAAAATCGCACTCCACCGCAGGAGAAGTGGTTGAAACAATTTCCCAACCCTACTAACTAGTTTCCTACAATCTTTCATCTGCTTAGGAGCGAATTCACAAGTGTAAAAATGTGCTGCGGTGGGAGTAACTCATTACCTTCAGAACGCCAAGAGTGTGCAAGTGCTTAGAGAAATAGTCTCACGCCATTACTCTGACCATTTCCCGTTTTTATATTTGATATTGTTGTTGCCCATTTCCCCCCTTATGAAACACTGTACGGCATGGCAGGGGAGATAAAGGGAATTTGTCAACGTGGGAAAAGGATATTAGAGATGTAATGGCAGAAAATATTTGTACTTCATTTCGTGAAAGTAAACAGGAGGCATAGCATCATCATCAATGTCTCCAAACAGCACAAAGAAGAATTGAGAGAGAAAAAAGCAAAAAGAGAATTCCCCATTTAAGGTGGCCACTGTGTCCGTAAAAAACTATTGGCTTATGGAGATGGTAAAAAAATCATAGGTTTTTGCTCCATTTCATGAAGCGGGTAAGCACCATCAAGTGGAATGACAATGAAAGGAGGGTTGTGCCACGAACAATGCATCAAACATATAATATGTCTTTGATACAGAGTAAGCTAACTAACTAGGAACAATGTTCCTCTTCAGATCAATTAAAACGGCGGCATATTTCTATCCGTACTTTTAAGTATGTTTCCCTTTGACTAATTACCCAAGTTTTACTTTTGTACTTTTACGCACGATTGGACGAGAATGAGTGTAATTGTAACAGAAAAGTACAACTTTATGAAATTATAGTTACAAGGAAGGACTAGCTGCATGTCTATATTCATTCGCCTGTCTCCAGACTTTTCTTTTTTAGTGAGATGAAAAAAGAACATGCATATTTCTCCACCGATTATTCGTCCAACTGGAAGAATCCATTATTAATACAGCAAACTCGTCAAAGAATGATTACATTACGGTCCAGCGGGGCCTAGCAGACTTATAATTGGGCTAAGTGGTTAATAGTGAACGAGTGATATGTAATGTTGCATACTGATTTACTTAAACAAACTCAGATTTTATTCCACTGATTCCATTCATTTTTAGTATTTTTTATTACAAATCACCCTATCTGTGCTTCATGGTTGGGAAGTCACTGGCATAAAGAATAAATAGTTTGAGATGGAATTTCGTCATTAATCTCGGTTGAGTATACATATTTGCCAAGTTGAGTTTAAAAAAAAGTCGGATCCAAATATTCACTTTTGAGAGAGGGCTGAACCAGTAAAAGCAAAGTTTTGAAAGATTTATTATTTCTTTTGCAAATAGAGGAGTAGTTGGAGGGGGATTTTCTTTGAGGTGGGGATAGGGAAGATAAAAAATCCTTCCAAACATATCTAGATGTTCATGAATGGACAAACAGTTTTTTTTCTGTATTGCCACTCAGATTTTTCCCCATATGGGCTAATGACAAAAGATGAAACTTTAATAGAATCAGTGGGATGATAGAGTTATGTCAGACTTTCCAGTGCTCCGTTCTTTAGAAGGGCTTATAACAGCAAATATGAGTTGGTTGAAGGTGAAAGTACTAAACATTTCTCAAAGTGCCCCAATACTTTGCTCCCCTCAAACTTTCAATTAGGTAATCGATGCCCTGATGCAGAGATTTGTGGAAGGTGTAGGGCTGACATGCTGGTAGGATTATGTAATAACAGAATATTGTGTTGCAGGGGATCTCTCTAATTATCCCTAATATTTGCTATGATGTGGCCGTATTGCATGTCGAGCGATGATGCAACAAGCCTATTGTGGGCTTCTTCAACCACAACCAAACGATTACTTTCGATAGTTAGCTTTTGACAGCAGGTTCAAAATGTGGGATAAAATGGTGCCCGTAGCCAACGCTTCCGAATTGCACACATTTCGCAAATGTAGTGTGGGAAGGCGGTGGTGAATCAGTGTTACGGTGCTAGTGTCTTTCCTACATTAGTCGCCAAAACGGCGCTTAGATTTGTTCGCAAGGGTTGGCGCAAAAGACCCAGCAGCAGCAGTAGCGGTGCAGTGAGCAAACGAAGACTGGACACGGTTGAGCCTCATATGTCAAGAATATGGACGGTGGCAGATGATATCAACTACCACCTCGACATAGATTACTTAAGGCATAATGTACGTTACTACTTTCTCCTTTTTGTCAGCTTTGCTTACATAACAATTTTTATAATCTTCGGAATCGTCAGTTCTACACGTTTTTGTGATTTTCTTTAATATGATAGTTGGAAAATCCCATTCCCATCTGATACCATCCCCATTCTAAATTCCATTAATATTTTTCCCAATAAAAAAGGCTCGTGTTGAGGAATGCCGGATTCCGAGGAAAGCTGGAGAAATAACAAGCTTTCATGCTGTCTTGAGATTGCATAGGTAGTCAATCATAAATTATGATTGGTTACTAGATTAAATTAGGCACCTTTTCGTACAATCTTGTTACCCACTTGCGTTATGTTATATGGTGTTGTTGTATCTTTACTAAATTCACAGAGTAAACATCTCAACTGCTTAATATATTCGGCAATTTTAAATCTAAAATGCAAACACCTACCTACATACATAACTTAATATTTAGTTTTGCTGAATGCAATCTATTTTCAATTTTGGATGTAAATATTAACCTTAGTAAGACTGGACAAAATATTTTTTAAATTCAAAATAGAATTGTCGTGGAATGATGGACAATACCAACTGGAAAATGCCTCTTTTACATTATAAGTTCAGAAATTCAAAATACAAATACAAAAATGGAAATTGTCTTTAGATTGATGCACCCGCCTTGATAATTATGTATTATAAAGTGCAGAGTTCCATCTTAATCTGCTTAAGTGCATCTAAGAAACAAAATCTTATTCATGTAAGCATACAACGCACCTTTTCGCTTCCGGAAAGTTTAAAAATACAGAGTACAATCACATTTAGAATGCATGCATTGCGCGCAGCTTTGAGCCTTAGCATAATACTGATAAGCTGATAATAATGATGTCTAGTCTCCCGAGTCCAGCACAAGCAAGAGAAAGTTTTCAGTCTTTTCCTCGTAGTCATTATTCCTGATTTAATAATTTCATGATGCCAGATCATAGTAGGAAGTCCATGCGCGACTAGTGCACATAGCGCAAAGCAGACTGATTCAACTGAATACATATTTATGTTGATGTCTAACAAAAGACATTCCCTTTTCGCGTTTTGACACTGAAAAACCCCGAATGGGACTTCGTGCCATTTGTACTTTTACTGTTTCCAACAAACCCAGAGAAATGATACCCATATCCATATTCCAATATGCACAAATATACTGTATAATGTGAGCACTGCAATATGCATCTGAATAATGTATGGCTGGGCTCCTCTCTGAATGGAAATGACAGTAAAAAATCAGTATTAGGAAAAAGCGATGTCGTCTTGTGATAATAATAACGGCCAGAAAGCTTCAGCCTTCTTTGTGGTTTTATCAATGTAATATAAAGTATTATTTCTGACACGGAAATATTCATTGCCTTCTCTCCTCCTGCTCGTCGACTCCCTCCATGCACATATACACTCTCAGGCAATGGCTCTCCCTCCTTAAAAATATTGCAATGAAGCTAAGAAAGAGAGGCTAGTTATTGCTAACTGTGACAATTTACTCCTTCTGCTGATAGTACACACGTAGAGTCCTGCTGCTCAAGAGCCTGACCGATTTTCTCTCCCATTACTCTTCCATTATTATTTTTGCTCGTTGTATAAAGGCCTCCCCTATTTATTGTCACCATACCATCGTTAATCTCACTAATTACACTGTGGAGACAACATAACTAAAAGAAAGATTTGATCAGGCATTTTATTGTAACTACTTGTGTGTGTGCAAAAAAGGAACCCTTATATATGCTGGTTTTTTTTCCTTTTCGGTTTTTCCCCTCCTCATTTTGTACTTATTTATTAAGAAACTGACAAGGATTTTATGAAGACAGGTTCAAATATCTGATTTATGTTGGGGAATGAGAATTCCAAGAATTCCCGAATGTGTTGGTGTTTACGTCTTGTATGACGCTTCAGGTAAAAGTAGGGGAATTTTTGTATGCTCCATCATCCCACGCATGTTTGTAGGATTGGGCAATGGTGTAAGATTTCAATTTCTTTAATTTACTTACAATGTGGCTAACATATTTGCATTATGTGCTATCAAAATGTCCACGCCAACGCTCTAAAATCATGGCTATCCTACAGTCCGAAAGCACGTGTACGTATGACGTACTCCGCCAATTCCAATCTATGAACAATGGCATGAACGAAATCCCACATGTTTTGTTCACGTGATTCTCCGCATGAAAATAAGATCATAATCACTAAATATCATTTCCAGTTGACAAGATCGAAAACCATAGGAAATGATATTAAAGTGGATAAATCTCTATAATGTATGGTTTTGATTATTGTTGTCCGATATCAATCCCAGCTGGAATTAATTCGAATTATCCAATACCAAATCCCACGGTTGGGCTCCATGCTCAAATGAATTTTAATTCGTTTACGAAGTAGCGGACAAAACAACGGTTTTTCTGTTTTGTTCAGCCCTTCCGCATGCTCGTCCTCCCATACATCTGAGTGTGTATGGATGTGGAAGGACTAGATCGACGACATGTTCGGACAGCTTCCTCCTCTGGATTTACAGTGGATTACTTGCTGCTTAAAAATAACTCAATTCTTCTGTAATTCATCATATCATTGAATGCTTTCCTTCGAACGTAACCATTTTTTTGATGTATCACTACTCCCCGCCTTCTCACTGTCCTTGTTTTCGTTTGTCAGCTTCATTTTAAATTAGATTTTTTTTTGCGGATGAGCGTAAAGTAGGACAGACGACGTGTCTTGTCTATTTCCCGTTGTACAACGAGAACTTTTCTTTCTCTTATTTTGTTTTTCAACCTTCTGCCATCCCACATTTGACAGTATGATGAGTTCGGTCAACGTTGTTAATGCGGAGTATCATCCTTATCCTTGGTTTGCAGCTTCCACAGCGTGGGAATTTGGCAGATGATGTGCTATATGATATTAATTTAGCGAGCATAAATCTACCTCTATCTAATCACTATAGGATGTACTACCAAACAACAACATATGCCTTTCCCCTCAAAGCAGGCAATTATGGGAGGAGGGAAATAATCCTTTTACTTTTGATTTTCACACGATGATTTAACCAAGGATAAGTTTGAGCTCGTATCCCATTCCTTCTGACTTTCCCCAGGGGTAATTAAATAGTTATTAATTCATTTTAATTAAAATCCTGGAAACCCATTAAGGACAATGTTTTCTTGAATATTGTACAGAAAAAGTGGCATAAAGCATAATATGGTGGGAAGCAGATAAATCCTGATGATGAAATGATAATGCACTCATGTGCCCATTTCTGGGGTACTCTTCCTTTCCAATGATAATCGTCAGAATGAGGTTCTTAGGAAGATTTCTGTTGTTGTTAAAATACTACCGCGAATATACACACCCATACTGCCAATTCAGCAACATGTCACTCAGGATAAAAGTGTTGAGTGGAGAAAAAACGCATGCCAACAGCTGCACACTCATCGTTTCCCTTTGTCAACAAACTGATCCAGAGAAAGTGAGCGGACTAAAACTCAATCTTACACGCTATCTAGGAAAGGAGATAAACAGCATTTTGGAGTTTACTGATCCATAATACCCCGTAATTCTTGAGAATAGTTGGCAATAAAGGCACTGAGCTCGTCTCATATTCAATTTCATCAGGAAAAAATCAGGGAAGAAAGCCAGCAAGAAAGGGCGAGTTTCCGTTAGGAAGCTATTCATACAGCATTATACAAATTTGTATATATCCACCTTAAGTATAATTCAAGTCCGATGATGATATCCCTACGCACACAAAAGGTTGATGAGATTGATATTCGATCGAGGAGGATCCTCGGGAAAAGGTACAACGACTGAACGAGTAAAATACACGAGTATATGAATGGAGAGAGGTTTTGGGAATGTTAGAGAACAGAATGCTGTTAAACACCTTTATTTGTAAAACACAAACAACAAACACATAACGGACTGTGTAAACATACTTAAGTATTTAAAACGGGCGAGAAGTTGGCAAGTAAATTTCACGAGGATGTAGTATTCACTGTTGGCCCAGTGTCCAGCACTATTTTAGAAAGGTGTCATTGTGCTGACGAAGAACAAAAAAGAAAATGGTTCTCAATCCAGCCCCTTCCTATATATTTTATTAGGGAATGTCAGCAGTGACAATGATAAATTTTCTGAAGAGAAAGTCACGCTTATTTTTCGCTAGGATTGGGGTGAAACATATAAATTATGAGTGAAAGTAAACAGGCTACATTTTTTGGGGGGAAATGTAGAAAAATCATATGCAGTTTTGATGTCTCTGCCATTTTATGTTGCCAATAAATGGATTTTCGGATAGGGAAAATGTGTTCTTTTCTCTGCTAGCATTTTGTGCAGATGCGGGTTGCAAAAATTGTATTTTAATATCGGATGAAAGCATGATTTAAAATGACAAACGAAAACTTAAAATTTTGCACACATATTTTTATTCATTAATCACTCAGTCATAAAATATTCAGAGCATTAACATATACATTCACTGACTAGCTCATTAATTTTTAGCTTGTCATTTGTCCTTGCATTCGATATTGAGTACAGAAAAGTAACTCTTTCCAAATCAAATGTCCTCCTGCGCAAATGCACCCAGGATGGATTTTTTTATTGCGGCTGAAGTACATAAGCGGATTCAAAGAACCCATCACTGACGTGGGTGATAGCAATAGCATTGATGATTCTGCTTATGAGATTGAATACTCCAACTCGCCTACTTTAAATGACGCACTAGGAATGGCAGTGAAAGTCACTGAAATGCAGGGTACGATTCCAATTCCAGTGGAAACTACTGCAGTTGGAAAGTCTTTACCTCATAATGGCGGAAAACAATGATGGCCCTTTTGCGCAATACTTTTAATGAAATGCTCCATATTTTCTGCAAATATCAATTCAACTTTCATGGTTCCTTTGCTAATTGGATATTAGCTTGCGCAACAACATACTCTATACCGCACCATAGCGCAGTTTCCTCCTTCACCATCAGCCACCATAATATTATCACGTGTACAGCTCTGATATAAGTTTTAATGGACCGTGATTGACGACGCTGAAGGAATTCGAAGTGGGGAACGAAATATTGAAATCCAAACAAACATTGACAAGTTCTGCACTAACTATCATTGTTATTACGGGGAGGAACTCTTGATATGAGTCTGTTTTTAGCACAGGCTCTGTCTGAAAATTAATTCACCACTGAATTTATAAGTCATTTACATTCCCCAACTACCAGCGAGTCCCCGAATGTGCTGGCTGAATTTTCCCCTTATTCGAATTTGCGCAATTTTGGTATGACTCTGAAATACCAGCGTATTCTCATCCCATTACAATAATATGGAGCTAGTCATTGTCAATCCTATATAGTAACTGGAATGTGAATCTACTATCAATTTCCGTAATACTGTCCATTCATTACTTTGGGGAAAAACTAAAAAAAATTGTGGTTGGGGTCGATCTTTCCTCACAGTCCAGAGCTCATGGAATGAGGAAATAAGAACTGAACAAAATTACATGGAGACATTGAGAACGGATGCGTTCTGAATTTAAGCACATTATCTCTGCATGAAAGCAGTTAAATTGGCTAGTGCCTATCATTTCGCTGATCGACATAAAGAAAATGGCTTCTGTTCCAGTGGTTAGGAGAATAGACTGTTAAGTATTTGAAAGTTACTTAATTATCATTTCACTCTATTTATGGCCCCATACCTAATTGTCATACGCTGCTGAGTAATTTTTCTAATGTGAAATTTAAACAATAAAGTGAAACTTGAAGAATTTATGTTGCTGATGCTGAATAAATTGGGGAACGATGTGTTTAGCTCCCATCTCAAGTGACTATGAGTACAGCAAAGGAGCGTAGGAAAAAACGGTGAAATTCTCTCGTTTTTTTACTTATGGCTTGGCATTAACTTTTATCCTTGTTTTTATGATAGTTGTTTTTCCAGAAGTTTGACACGATTTCAAAAGGCGGGTACATTGCATCTTGTTTTCATTTATATTCTGTTACTTCCATATATTTCATGATACATAATAAACTTGCAATTTAGCAGTATTTTTTCCTACGTAGGTACTCATTTTTAATGGGAAATGGAAGCACGCCAACTCTAAAGCAAACAAAGCTTAAGTAGCGCATACGAACCAAACGCACACTTTTATTTGTTCCCCTTGCTGAATCAGTAGTAGGGTCTCTGAAACTGCAACAAAGTGGTCCTATCCAGATAGGGAAAGGTATAAAGAATGGGAGATCCAGTGAAAGAAGGTACTTGTACAAAATGAGCACTTTCCGTGTCATTACGTGTTACCTCCAATTTTGATTACATGGTTTATTTGGCTCTCCATTGTGATTCTTTCTAGATTGGGTTGGTCAGACTAAGGTTGATTTTTTAATGCGTACAAACTGGATTTAAGGTCCCGTGGGCCTGATTTTACACATTCCTCTACGATTTGAGATCCCATTCGGTAATATCTGAACGTCGACAATGGGACGCCGGAGACTTTCATTATTGCTCGTAAGTGACAAAATTAGATGTAATTGTGTAGGAATGCCATGGCGTTTAGTAGTGGCTCAGAGTGTTCCCATAAATATTCGGGAGTTGTGTAAATAAAGTCCTTGGGACGTGTTGACTATTTACTTCACCAGAACAGGAAACAATGTAGTTGTATACATAGGCTCAGTGTATGAAAATGATATAAAATGAGGAAGTAACAGTGTTGTCAACTTTTTGAGGGTATTACCCCCGGCGTTCACTCAATTCCAGTTTTGCAATCTCTTTTAAGCCGTATTACATGCCTTTAAATACACTTTAATGAAACGAGCAGAACTTATTCCGAGTTTTTGCCTCTTTCTAAGAATAGAATGATACAGGATCATTGCGGAGCTACTTGTTGTTGTCCGTCCAGCCAAAGACATTTTTTTACAGTTCGTTGAATAGGAAAGATCATTATCCATCAGTCATGATATGTATGACCAAGAGACAGATTGAGTTAGTGATTCAAACCCAATGCAGCCATTTCCATTGAATAGCCATTTGCTTCAGAACAACATTGACGAATGCTCAATTTCTGTACAAAACTTTCAATTCTCCAACTTTGGCTTCTCCAACTTCAATTCTCCTAATGAGCCAAAAATTTCAAATTGGGGCTTAAAAGCTCATTCAACTCCTCTGCAAATAGTCTCGAACTTATCGATTCCTGTTTTCAGGATCACTCACCTTTAGCACAGCTTCATCATTCTATCGATCGCTCGTTTATTGTTCGCATACAGAATGACGAAGATTACCCCACGAGCTCAAAGCGACACTGTTCCGAATCAAACTGAAGAAGTGGAAAGATCACCATTACAAGGAAGAGATATTAGGTGATATCATTGAAACTTTTCCGTGAAAGTATCATCATTATGTCAATAATAAAATATAAAGAGACAAATTTTCAAACTACCCCCTACTTAATCCTTTTTAGGACTGACCGAAAGGGGAAAAAACTGCTGATGGAAGTCGAAAAATTACTTTCTTAATGTGTCCATTTGTCGTTAGGATTGGGATTATGAAATGGTTTTTTCTCCAGCTTTATGGATATTATGACAGTTAACTGAATTTCAAGCTCATGCTAATGGCATCACTATGATCATATCATCACAAAAAGTTTATCACGGACGCAATGTTCGGAGCGTGACTGGAAAGCAAAAGAAAAACTTGCCCGTTCCCCTATACACCAAATGGAATATTTATAAGGCGCGTATCAACATAATCACTGAATTTTAAATATACATCATTTATTCCTTTTGAATATCTCAAAAATACCGGTAGCTCTTCTACACTCCCACTTTTTGTCCTTAAGAAACGGCACTAAATAGAGCTATGCTTAAGGAATCGTCCAAGCGTGATCCTATCTAATGATGATAGTGTAAGAGCTACCTAACCCAGCTACTTATTATTTTAGCTGGTCCCAACTAAAACTAGCTTACGAGGAAAGTGAGGACCCTGTTTTTCACGGAATGGCCCCATATTTTGCACCAACAAAGACCTCCATAGTACATGCTTAAATACAAAATTTTAGAGTGCAATGAGCAACTATGCGGTTTTTATCGCGAAAAGTTTTTTTTCGAAAATCCAACTACACTTTTCTTTATGACAATTAACATGGAAAAACTGAATGGTGGACAGGTCCCTACCTTCTTCAGTTTTCAATTTTTCACATCTATAAAAAAACGAGTAATTGCTTCTTTTTAACGCATTTATGAGCATAAAAACATACAATTCGTACATACCTACCTAACCATCTTCATTCTTCAATTTTCCACAACTTTCAAAAAACGAGTATTTTTTCACATCTTTACTAACTTTAAAAATGCTTCTCCAGCCAATATAGGACAAACCTCCATTTTGAATTCTAGGTTAACTTTTATTTATTGATAATTTGAATCAACCTAATTTTTACTGTAATTAATACAATACTGAGAATCAGCAGTTTTGTGTGCCGTGGGCTAGTGTTTATTTTTGCTTATGATAGCGCTCATTCAATTTTAAATTGAAATCATTCAATTTTTGTGTCCAGCAAACATCCTCCCGCCACTTGAGCTTTGAAATTTGAAATTGATGAACGTTTTTTGTATGTATATACATTTAAATTTCATATTGTAGATAACACAGGGCGAATGCATAATTAAGGCACAATGCTACATGCAGTAATCGAATTGTATGTTTTATGTTTATAAATGCATCCCAAAGTAAAAATTACTCGTTTTTTGAAAGATGTGGAAAATTGAAGAATGAAGAAGGTTAGGTAGGTATGTGCGAATTGTATGTTTTTATGCTCGTAAATGCGTTAAAAAGAAGCAATTACTCGCTTTTTATAGATGTGAAAAATTGAAAACTGAAGAAGGTAGGGACCTGTCCACCATTCAGTTTTTCCATGTTAATTGTCATAAATAAAAGTGTAGTTGGATTTTCGAAAAAAAACTTTTCGCGATAAAAACCGCATAGTTGCTCATTGCACTCTAAAACTTTGTATTTAAGCATGTACTATGAAGGTCTTTGTTGGTGCAAAATATGGGGCCATTCCGTGAAAAACAGGGTCCTCACTTTCCTCGTTAGTTAGGCCTAATAAAAAAGGAGAGAAAGGCTTTGCTTGATGCTGTGCTGTACTGCTGAAGTTGATATTACATTTCGTAATTTTCTTTTTAATTCCCTTTCGCTCACAAGCACAATAAAGGATAGTTAAAGTGATGGTGGATGTGCAACACCAATCTATTGCTTGAGCCGTGTGTGTAATGGAATGATACGAAGGAAAATGAAAGGGATAATGATTATCTCAGGGAAGGATCGTCATTCTTGATGTGATATTGATGATAATGATAGCGTCGAGTTTGTCCGCACTTCTGATGATAGTCTTTGGAGTGAGCAGGGAGCAAGTGCATAATGACAGTATATGGGATCCTGCTCCAGAGAAAGGCTTTCCCTCCTTTGGAAGCACCATTCCGTGTGCATTGATATGGTCATTGATTTGTCTGGGCACGTTCCTATGTTCTCACCACTGTCATTATCGGTCACAAAAGTGTAATAAGAAGAGGGGCCAAGAGAGGTAGGTACATCAAGGGATATCTATCAGCCTCTCTTGTTGGCGTCAACATTGCCTATTGAAAACTCATAAGTTCCAAGTGATGATATGGGGGTGATGATAGGTAAAGGTGGGAAAGCCCGTCAGGATCATGCTCTTAATTTTGTAGCCTTTTTTGGAAAGTGGGAAAACAGATTCAGTGAAATAATATAGTGGTTTCTTTTTCTGTGAAGGTGGGAAGGACAAAGGAGCACTCTTCTCAGTCCTTGTGACCCATGGCGATAAAAATAATAACAGTGATGATGATGATAATGGAATGAGATCGCATATTGTATCAATATTAGCGTCAGGATTTTTCGTGCCTCATCCTACAAGGAAACTGTGTTAGGTGCTTGATTCCTACGTGCCAAACTGAAGCATCAGGCTTCCATGTAGTATTGTATTTTGCTATGGCCAACTTTCCCCGGATAGTGTTTACTTGCTGGGGAAACACTTTTCTTTTTTTGGCTCTTTTCATAAGTTTTACCTTCTTGTATGGTGTAACATTCTGCAAGTGGAATTAGTACGGGTGGTCCATTCCCTTTCCTATTTGGGTTCTACGATATATTTTAGCATTTATATTACATTGGGACAGCATACATACATATATTACTGATATCGATACCTTTTTATCTATACTCCTGATCCACAGCCAGAAAAGGAAAGTTTAAAGTTTCACAAAATAGCGTATATTTGAGCTAATGTCAGATTTATATGGTTGATGACCATTTGCTAGATGCTCATCGTCAGTTTACAAATATCATTTTGAATTACATTCTCAGAATCTTGTCAGTGCACAGCTTCATCAATCTATACACTGAGGACTTGTATCTTCAAAGCTTATATCTTTCCCGGTTTTCAGTAGTATCAAAAGGATCATATAGACTTCTCTCCTTATTACAGTATTCTCATCTTGCTCACTTGCATTGCCTTTTTGAAAAATGGGTATCTTAGATGTCGAATTGCCATGTGAATTCTGATTCCAAATATAAAATCCCCACAAAAGTCCTGCCTATATGGCAATGAGTACAGTATACTAGTGCCCTGTTTAATTCAGGGCCAGTGAGTAGCCTCAAAATTTACTCGGTCCCTGTTCACTACTCTGCAAAATAAGGATAGAGATATATCTCTGATTCATCACGATATAACTGAGATATGTAGGAATTTATGTCGTCCTCAACATTTGGTAACATTTGAGGACGGACTACCCTGTAAACTACCTTTTCTTCATTTGCAATACGGAGAAACATGTCGCGGGCCACCCATCCCATTTATTTCATCCATGTAATATTCATCCTTCCAGAAGAGATTTTGGAAGGTAAACTACGGTACTTCTCAACTCATCAGTGGATGAGGGAGGAACGAACTCTTGTTGGAGAAGCAGTTAAAGATTCACAGCATGTCCCCCTTTCTAATCCCACTTCCAGCGCACATTTCCGTCTCACCACGCACACGTGGCTTGGCTCGCCATTCGAGACGACATATCTAGAAATAACAAATTTGAAATTGTTTGTTCCCATTCATGAGTTATGCGTACTTTGTAGGACCTTGTCATGCCCAGGTATTTTATATGTACACAGTTGCCAGTTTCCTTGTAGTACACAATTTAAAGGGCTGTCTACTTGTCACTTTCTTATTAAAATGTTAAGAGGGTGCAGGACAGTAAAACTTGTGTAGTATTTTTTCAAGCATTACCGTGAACAGTGAAAGGGAATGATTTATTCATGACTAACTTTCATACAAAGGTATGTAAAGAAATGAAAGTGGCAATTTAATTTGCAAAGGAAAAATATAATAATAGAACTAAATATGCCATAATGGTTTACCAGAACAATCTTGCTCTCAAGTTTCGCATTACCAGTTTGCTTGGGACCGGGGAGTGCTAAATGATTTGTAAATGGACCATGCATTTCTAGATAACTACATCATAAGTAAGTAGGCTATGGAATATGCCCATATTGAAAAAGGTTAAGATGATTTATGACATGGCTTTGCGGAAGGTCAAATCTCACCAGACTGCGTATTTACTAACTACATATTTACTATGTACCTACGCATTTGCGAAACTTAAGTTGATATATCGGGGAAGGTGGAAATAGTTCAGGTATAGAAAATAGAAACCGAAGAGGGTGGAAACGGAAAGGGACATCTCCGTTTAATTCATGCTCCTGGCATTGAAGTAATAAAATATTCATGTTCGTTCCCAATACGAGAAATACATCTCCACAAAGCGGTTGGTTGCCTTATTCATCACAATCACCACAAGGAGAATTTGCTACATCACTATTCTCCGAAAATTGTCATAAAAGCAATCTTACGTAAGCTTTGTGTTGTGGTGTTTCCGAG
Source organism: Lepidocyrtus paradoxus (assembly GCA_034696885.1). NCBI lineage: Eukaryota > Metazoa > Arthropoda > Collembola > Entomobryomorpha > Entomobryidae > Lepidocyrtus > Lepidocyrtus paradoxus. Next base: position 16,673 of record JAQGAH010000056.1, read on the forward strand.
GAATAGTTAATTCATGGAATTGACGTTGGATCATTATGTACTTATAAATGGGTAATATAGTATATAGTAATAGCTTACGAGAGAACTATAATTTGCTTCCAAAGTTCCAAATAAGTTCTTTAAGACTAATATGAATACGACACGCAAAACGTACGTACCCAATGAGCTTTGTGAATGCCGTAAATATAATTGCTACCCATTGTCTTGGACACAGGCTTACACAAATAAAGCAAATAAAAGGATTTGTCAAGTAACGAATACAACCTAGAAAATGTTGATAGTGCAAATAACAGTTTCCATGTTGAAAAAGTCGACAGTTGAAGAAATTTCAAAAATTGAGTTAATTCTTGCACTCTTAGAATTATGCCCATTTATGAGCCCGATCTGTGGAAATGGCGAGAAAGTCATCCTTCGTCAGTAAATAGGTATAATGCCTTAAGTTTCTGAATGGTCTCCGCTAGTTTAAACTAATTCACGATACGTTCCGTGAAAAATGACAGTTAATTTAGTAGAACGTTGGTGACGTCTAAACCTAAACTTGCTGCTTCAGTATCCGAGTAGAGAAATTTTGAATTGAAACTTTGCCTTGATTTTCTTCTCTTCGTATAAGCATGTTTGAATGTATATTATTTACATTAACAATCCACATCATTAAAAGCATACTATTAATTACTAGAGAAATTCGTCAGTATTGATGAGTGAAATACGATTGTGGTTATGAAACACTCGTTAGTGGATACTTGTAGCCGATAAACTAATACTTGATCAAAATATGCAGAAAATTACTGGATTTCTCTAGAACAGCAAAATAATAATCATAAATAATAGTTACCCGGACTTCATTCACTTAGGGGCCGTTCAAGAAGTACATGGATCCTTGGGCTAGATAAGAGTTGTTTGAGATCTGCGTGGCAGCCTACATATTCATGAATGACAAAGTGTATACAAAGTGTAGTGGTAGAGAATGATGAGGTGATCGTCGCGTCCTTTTTGAACGGCCCATTATAGTGAAAGTTGAACTGGCAAAACTTGCACTTGAAAGGTAGCTTCATTTTCAACTTTAGCAGTTTCTCCTACATTTCATCATAACCGTGATTAATGAAAAAAATAAAAACACGAATCAACAGCATAATTGAAAATGCCGCAATTTACTAACAGGAATTAAATTAGACAAATTAGACTTTCTCGCATAGTACGCAGTTCTGCAGAAATTGTCATGCAATAATGCTAATATTATTAATATGGTTTCATGTAACTTCATCAAATAAGTGTAATATTGATGAGTTCATACACATTTTTATCCTTCTTAATCTAACGGTAGTTAGCTTGATTAAATCATCAACCTTAAAGAGAAAATTACGATTGACGATATGGATATTACAGAAAACAAACATTATTTGTGCCTTCTTTTTCGTAGAGTCGGTATTCTTGTATAAAGGCTGAATGTTGAAAATAAATATTCATCTAAAAATGAGCTTTCCCCACTTTGTCTGAGTTCATGACTGTCATGTCATTGGACTTTTACGTGTGAATCATTCTGCTTCTTATTGTTAGTCAGCAAAAAACCCCAGCTTTGACAAGGGCGGATTATTTGTTTTAAAATTGAAAGTGGGAAGTAGCTTAGGTATATCTTTGGATATATTGCCACACCATTACTACCACCATTCTAGCTTCAAAAGAAAACTGGATGAATGTTTCCAGTATTGAATATTCCATCACCCTATCTGTCTCTTTTGGCATTGTTAGTGACTTTCTGTGAAACCAAATACGAAGAGTGAGCTATACGTACACTAGCAATACACTTACATGAATAAACCCAATGAATTTCACAATAATATCCGGAGTATCGTCATATCTTTTACGGATGGAAAAAACCAACGTTCAAGGTTGTTTTTTCAAAGAATAAAACTTTCATTTCCCAAAAATGTCGGCAGAGCAAATATCACGTTGGCTGCTCCCTTACATATCCCTTATTTCACTCTGACTTAATACTTTCACTGGGAAGGGAGAGAAGTAGAAAATCAGTCAACATAACAAATGCTAGCAGTCTCCGTAGTAGTTACACTTCTCATACATAAAGTTGGAAGAAAACCCCCAAACTTTACTCTTTGTCGATTGTCTTTCCTTGTCAGAAAGCATGAGTTTGGAGAGAAAAAGTCACTTTTAACAATAAACTGGGAGAATGGAGGAAGAAATATCTTTGTCTTCTTGTTTACCCTGCTATTTTTCTTTCCAGCTTTTTTCTCATATCTTCAAGTCAAAAATTACATCGACTTGCCACCCTGCTTGGAAAAGGGAGGAAGGGAAACGCTGAATATTTGCTTTCCAGAAATGATTGCATTCTCTGCGATGTTCGAAAATTTACTCGAGGAAAAAATTTAGTTGTTACTTCCTCAACATCGGTAACATCCTAATAACTCCTGGTATGGCGTATTTTCTATGATTGCTTCCAACTGCAACCCACACAATAATCTGGAATGAAAAGGAGGAGGAAGAGCTGATCCCATTATTTCCTAACAGTAATGCTGATGTATTGTGTACGGCATCACAGTTTCCTATGTTGATGACGATGACTTCAATTTTCAATCAGTGGAATGAAATATTAAAATTAGTTGGTATGATTTACTAAAAAAATATAATGTACGTCAGTGATTGCTGACAGCAGTATTAAAGTAGAGAGGAAATGAAAGAGAACTGCAACATTTTACCCTTTACTTTGGACTCCATTCATTAAATATTTTACAGAGAAACTTTTAGATGATTGCCCCCTTTCTCCAACTTCTTCCGACTTTATCACTTTCTTTGAAGTAAATTACAGCTACTTATTGACCTGGGCAGCAAAATCGTGGATTTCTAATCCTAGGAAATGGCAAATGAACCCTTTTCCTGTTGGAGGAAAGCTGCAACCGCAAAAAAAATAAGATAGCTTGTTAGATGTTTATCCATTATTTTTAAAAGGAAAATAACCTAGATGTGCATATAGGTTAGTCATATATGTGTGGATGTATAGCACTACATCATTCCATCCACCACCACCAACCTTCCTGCTGTTATTTGTGAGTGCTAATAGAGAAAGGGGAAAGGAAGAGAAAAAATATTTGTGGAAAGAAGCCTAACGTCCTGTTCAGTTCAACTAGAACTACTTGCAAACAACAGCAATCGCAACATTGCAATTACACGTGCGCATTGTACACATGTACTACTTTGTCTAACGTTAGTAGCAACCAACTAGTTTTTTATTTTATTTTTAGTTATGCTTTCTGCATTTAATTTCAGAAAGACACTGACAATCTATTCATATAGGACACGAAAGCTAGCATAACTCTGTAGTAGATTTGGACAGATTGACATTGTTCGTTTAACATGGTAGATGATATTTTTGTTCATGATTTGGTATATAAGTCTCATATCACCCCAAAATACTTTTGCCTTAGGATATCGGTAGTTACGTTAGGTTGCAATACACGCATGGTTTGCAAGTAGTTCGTGTTGAACTGAGGTGGACGATAAAGTAGGTGCATGGTCGGTTATTGCTTTTCTATTCTTCTGTCTCTGTCACCCAAGATATGTAGCTTTTTCATGATCAGAACGATTTCACGTACAAGGAAAAGGAAGGGAAATTTATGGGAGGCAGTCTCATTTCCGAATGCAAATTTACGACCAAAAGAGATCATGATTATATTTTCGTGTCACAAACTCAAACGATGCCAATTGCACGGACTGGAGTAAATGTGGTACGGTTTGTTTGATTGGATTGGAGCTGAAAGTTGAAAGGAAAATAACCTAGAACACAACAGGGAGCACGGTGACATCCACCCGAATACATTTATTGCTTCGTTCAGCCTCCCCAATGTGCTTCCTGCCTTACGAGAAAATGCATTTCCAGTTACTGGAAAGAAAGAGAAAAGAAAAAGAAGTAATAAGGATGAGTATGCTGATTTTAAAAACATTTTTCTTTATTGCATTGTTCCTCATAGGTGGAAGAAGTGGAAGGGAAGTGCTCGCCAAATGAGACGCCACCAGACTTTGAGAATGAAAGGTTGGAGGGCGGGGGAGGTTACCAGGCAGGTGGAGGTGGGACACCGTCATCCTCATCAACCGCTGCTACTGCTGCTGCTGGGAGCTCAAAAGGGGATGCTGGAGCGAGCGGAACTTCGAAAGGGAAAGATCGACGTGCGTCCAGCTCTAGCCATCAGAGTCAACAATCTGATGGCCAAAGCGTTGGGCACAATAGTGACTCCACGAGTGTTAGCAAAACTCAAGCAACTTCCTCTGGGTCACCCACAGATAGTCCAGCCCGGTAAACGTTTTAACTTGTTTCCAACATGTAATCTTTATTCATGCCTATATCTAACAGAGTCACTAAAATATACAGTGTACTTTACTGAGCTCACGATTCAATCTTAATCCATTTCCCATGTTTCCATTCCAACTCGATGCAACTACACAGGCTGAATGAAATATTTAAATGTAGGGAAATGGGTTTGGATTGTTATACAACGTTATTATTATTAATCAACTCGATGCTGCTTTCATTAAAAAGTTGGCCTGACTAACCATAACATACGTCGTTATGTATCCACCTTCTCGTCAAACTTTAAGCATGAATCATGGCTTATTCTTTATTAAACGTGTGTTGCGGAGTTCCGGAAATGTTACTCAATCATAAAATAAACTTCATGTAGAAAAATACTGGAGAAACCCTAGCTAATCGTCAGTTAAGGAAGCACCGAGAGGGGACGTTGTATTATTGCCCTACTTTACAATGGTTTCATGTTGACATGTTTTGTCCAAAGTTTTTTCCATGTTACGCAGCTTGCAGATGAGATGCCTGTGTCAGACAAGTTTTTAATGACTTCTCTGCTCATAAAAAAACTGTAGCTTTAGATTCAAATTTATATGTGCCTGCCATAACAGGAATATCGCAATAGCACTTGAGAGTTTAGATTGTCCCAAAATATTTATAAATTTCTACCTACTTTGAACCCGGCACAAGGCAGTGACCAATCACGTATATCAATCTAGAGCGGAATAATAAGAGGAACTTTGTTAGGCGACTATTACAAGGCATTCTAGATTTTGAGTAGGTATAAATTATAAATTGGGTGCTGGCCCAGATCTACAGATGAATTTGTATTTGAAAATATCAATGAATACTACTTCATTAGGTATGTTACATGGGTGGGTTTAATATTGTGCCGACTATACTATGTAATTTATGGCGGAGTAGAAAACATTTCCAGTTTTAGAGGATTCCAAAGATGAGCTTCGAGTAACTTTCAACAATTTCATCATATTTTTGAGCGCTGAATTTATCGTGATTCTTAAATTGGGCTATGATATGATAGCTCGTAATTAGTGAGTAATTAGAAGGTTCTCGGTGTAGGTGTGATACTGATTCTGTAATGTAAACAACAATTTTTATAATATGGTGTTCCATCGGATAATGTTCCAGGACTACTTTCTAAATTTAGAGATACACTCCATCATGCTTAAAAATATGAAATACTGATACGCTAGCTTAATTACGAAAATTTCTAGCTTACTCAGGAGTGGTTTATGGGAATAGGAATGTATATTGATGTAAGCTACCTAAATGTTTTTAAAAGCGAAAGTTAAGCCCAGAGTTCAATGTTTTATGTAATTAGACTACATATCTAGTGACTGTTGTTGGACGTAAACGGTAGCACAGACGAATATGGATTGATGTGTTTTTATAGTTAGTTGGAAAAATTGAGGTGTTCTCTAAAGCTCAATGTGCATGCACAATCCGAATATAGTTTGAAATATCGATTTTCACGGTTCCAGTGAAATACTCGGTTGGATAACAATTTGAAATTGATTGCAGCTGGTTTGGCACGTATTGAGGAATTATTTTCTTTTCTAATGTTCACGTAATTTCTGCTTACACAACGAACCTTTCATATTTATGCAAGCCGGTGGATTATGGATATCGATTAGAATTGCAGTAAACAATGATAAAAAAAAATAACTCTAGAGCACTAACGGATGGATTATATTCTTCTATCAAAGCTGTGGTAAAAACTTGGTTGGATTTATTGGAATGACTTTGAGAATTTGGAAGAAAAGTTATTTCCAAAATAGAATTTCCAGTGAGATGTTTTTAAAGGCATGCTAAGTCATTTCTAATTTGCTCAGCTTTAGCAACAATAAAACGATTGTAAAAGTGAAAAAGTCACATACATATACCTTTACATGAGGTAATAGGAATTTAACTGCAACAAAATGTGTTATGTATGAATTCAAATACCAGAATCGCACTATAATTAGAATTATTATATAAACACGCGTCTGTATTTATATACGTATTATCCAAAGCATTTGTAAAGAGCGCAGAGATATTATTACATTTCGAGATATTACTATTGTGTAGAATCGTGGCTTACCGCAAACTTCAAGTAAGGCAAGATCACACGTTCAGGTGGCTTGCTCTGAGTAAACCTTGTTGGAGAAAATACTTTATTTTTCAAGAAAGAGAAAGTGGATGAGTAAAAGCAAACTTGAATGCTTTTAAAATGAAATTGGGTAGTATTAGTGCTTCCACAGAGAATGTTTTTGCCCTTGTTTTGGTGTACACAGAAAACCGGGTCCAACCTAGCATGAAAGAAAATGAGGTGGCATCGACACCATAATGAAAGCTCCTTTTCCGTACCGCACTGCAATACTGTACATTGTACGAGAAGCTATCACAGAGAAACAATATGGCAGAGTCTTTCTCTATTACATTACAAAAAGTAAATAAACTTGAAGGATTCAAGAAAACTGAAATGCGTTCTTATTTACCAGACAGCCCAATAATGAGGAAAATGGGGGAACCCAATTTCCTCTATTTTCGAGAATTCTGCCTTCTGCCTCCAAATAATCTTCTTTATTTGCGAGTATTAAAATTCTCCTTTTTGATGCAACGAAATGCAGCATAGTGCAAGGACACTGCTAAGACTTAAGCTTTCGCCCTTCTTCCCTTCCACAGCAGTCCTTACTGTTCATGTGATCCTTCTCCATACCGATTTTTCACGGTTTGGTGATTTATGCCAAAAACAATAGAAAATACTTTTAGTATTTAGCAAAAAAATGTATGTTTGCAGTTCTTATACAAGGTTTCCCCACCCGATGGCTATGAATTTAGGTATAATTTTCTTTTCTCCCTATTTACGAACCTAACCAGGACCACTTATGATTATTAACTTCATTACGAGAGTAAAAAATGTGCGTGTTGACAGTGAGCAGTACGAGTCGTCGCATTATTCTTCCCCCCAGATATGAATACGTAAGAGACTTGCTATGCAACCCGTATTTCATTATTTAACTGGAAATTACAGTATATCGGTCCCAGTCACATGTGAACTCATTTTTTTAGGCTTGTGCAAAACCGGTGACCAGCCAATGCCTTTTTCATATCTAAATAGCAACAAAATAACCCATTAGCAGTATTACCTATAATTGACTTTTATTGAAAACAAAGTCTGCTTCAATACTCTAACTGTCGGATCATAACACATTCAAATGTCCTTTGCAAAATGCGGCATTCCATGAAGAAAATGGACAGATATGAAACTGTCATGTCACTCACTCTACCCATTACGTTCAGTCATGTTAAGCTTATATAATATATTTAAAAAGAAAGGCAAAGGCAAATGTCAACGGACTAGAACAAGTCAAGAGGAAGGGAAATACCTTTATTTTCACAAAAATACTGATTATAAGGCCATTTCTGGAACGAAAACATTTTCCTCTCTCCCTCGCTTCTAATCATCATTTCGTATACAATTTAGGACAAAAAATTGAACATTTTCATTGTCTAAAGCTGTTTTTTTTCTCGATTCAGACATTTCCTTTTTTCAGTGGAATGGAAATGACAATAGGATCTATAGATAATATTGTCGATAATTTCCATAAATTGTCACATGAACAAACATTGTTAATAAGGTCATTAGTGTGTAAGCGTACGAGAGGGAGACAATATGGATAGTCAAAACATGCTGGCACGTAACGGTAATATTTAATTTTTGCCTTTCTTTTTCCTCCCTGTTCCCTCCACAAGGGAGGATTTTTTTTGGTAGAAGTTATGCACTGTTTTGTAAATGACTAGTGTTTTCAAGAGCCGACCGTAACGACCTCAACTGAAGTATGTGCATGCTACGTACACTATCACAGACTTTCATCTTACCTCGCGCTCTGTCAGATATCGAGAGAGAAAACCTTTGTGAGTTTGTGATAATGATGATGTTGTGATACGAATGTTTTAAGTCATATTCAATTGATGCAAGGTAGAAAGCCACATGTAGAAAATAATTATGCTCCTTCACTAAATAATAATAACACTCTAATCTCATTACAGCATTGTATAAACCATATAAAAACTTTGTCAAGATGAAAAGCGGCACTTTCTTAAGCACTATATATACCTGACGATTTCATAAGCTTTTAACTTATGCTTTGCAAACTTCCTTTCCAACCTTCATAAACATATTATGTATTAGCATTTATCTGAGGCAGCCAAGGCACTAAAAGCCCATTGTTAGGAACTCTGCCTACATACGACTTTAGTCGGCAACGTAACATGTTTATGAAGCCGAATATGATTATCAGAGAATTATTGTATTAGATTTCCCTATTCTAGTAATTTGGCTTATTGAGGTCACCCCGGACTGGACTTCCCTATATATCATCTCATCTTATCACCTTTCACGGTAGATATCCTATTTCAAATTTGAGTGTGAAACTCTGCAGAGCAGCAGCCCTCTATATCTGTAATTCCACTTCATGCGCACACTGCAATACGGGAGGATTCGGGATTGTTGCATAATGCGTATTTGAACAATCTAGAAGCATCAGGAGAAAAGGAGAATCCTCCAACTTTCTACAATATACGGTTGCGTTATAAGTAGTGACGTGCCATGTTTCCACCAACACCAGCCCTCTGCTATTAAGTCAGTTTGGTATTCTTGGAGAATGAAACTGTCAGGTACAAAGCTGCAATCGCATTTTTATCCATTCGTGTGTTAATGATTAAGGGAAATGTAGTGACAGAGTATGGAGCTGTAGCGCAGCCAACTGTCATCATATCTCGTCAGGCTTCATGACAACTTAGTAATTAGCCAATCTTTCCTCTTTAGAAATACGTAATAATGGCGAGCCAAAGTTGCTCCTAACAATGCTCATGACAAATGGAAACCAACAAGCAACCGTCGTAAGCATAATATTCAGATATTTTCTCCTGTATTATGGAGTCATTCATGTATGTAATAATATCAATTATTTAATCGGCAAACTGAACTCTGCGAGCCGGCTCCTATAGTGTGTGCATGCAGCCAGGAGATAATTCCTTTTAGAAGTTGTGAAGAGGATAGGGCGGAAGGGAAACAGAATGCACATGTTTAAAATGACTGGGGCTTGGGTCGGTGGTAAGTAACCTAATTTCCCTTTCAGCCAGTAGTCAGCCAACGCACTCTGTTCCACCGTGGAATGGTACGATCGCTAACTAATTCACTGACAATAAGAAGGAAAATAACAGTTTAGAAAAGTCGCCTTTCACTTCTATATCCCCAATTTCCCCCTGTTTTCATTCAAACCCTTTTAGAAGCATTTTAGTTGGTCACTGTCTCACTTCATGGAGAGGAACAAAGTGAGCATATTTCCTCAGAAAGACAATCCAGAGAAAATTTATTTTTTCGAAGGGAGCTGGTGTTTATAAATGGTTTCCTATTATGGCACTATTATGGAATTTTCCTTAAAAAGCTAGACGTTCCCTCTGTGGGCCCAAGTTTTTGTTCGTGGTCCAAAGATAAACCCTTGTTTAAAAAAACAATCCTTAGTTGAATACACTTTCGAGTATCAGATTTCAGCTCATGTGCCTTTTACAATGGACGGGGAGCACTTGCGGTAGCGCCCTAGTTGGGGGAGAAAGGCAAGATGTTTGATAAGAAAAATTTTCACACTCAGTCAGTCATGCATGAAAAAGTGTCATGGAAGTAGAATAGGAAAGCGAACTGGAGAAGAAAGGTGGAAGGAGACGGAATTACTCACGAAAATGTATATTTTTTATATCCCTCTATGGTGTATTCAGTAGGCTTAAGACTCCATTGTCAAGTCATGATATAGGAAACGGCTAAAGAATGGGGGAAAGCAGATCAAAGAATCTAAAAAATTCTTATCACACAAACAACAAGAGAAAAGAATGGAGAAAATGGCATCCTTCTATATTTGCTAACTTCTTTTTGGGACTACTCCATACCGCAAAAAAAATATGCCTTGGCTTTTTTCCTGCCTTTCGCCCATCATAAGGTAGAAATAGTAAATGTGTTACGTTGCTATTTATACTTTGGGTTCAATCTTCTTCAAATTATGGAAGCCAGCTTAGAGCGACTCCTTGTTGAGGGAACCTATTATGGAAATGTATAAATCCATTATACATTAGCCATATAAGCAGAAACATTGTGACAGTGGAAGTGAAGGTGTGAAGGTGTCTGATCATCATTATCCGAGGTTGTTAAGTACTTCAAATGCAATTTTGATTATCTCCTGTGCAATCAGAGAATGGCGGATATAAATTCGTTGAAGTTGCACTTCTGCTTCCTTTAATGACACCGTAGAATGCAGAAAGAAGTGCCAACTAAATAGGATGGATACGGCAATAAAAACATCTGACGTGTGAATCTCCCCCCTTTTTATGTCACACTAACAGGAAGCTCGTTTAAAGCTGATTGTAACCGTGAGGGGGAAAATCCTTTTGCTTATTCACAATAAAAATGGTTTAAATTCCCTTTCAAGGGAATGTGCTCCCATAATATTATGCATAGATGTGGAGATCTGATGGACTCAGCTCAGACTTTCCTAGTCTAGCTTGAGCTCCAGGAGTCTAACACGGGAGCCTGATTTCTCTTAAATACATCTGTTTGTATACAAGTCGAACGAGGTGTGGGGAGAGGAGAAAACTTGGAGTTTTTTTATGATATGCTCTAACGGTCGGTTTTACACCCTTTCAAGAACTAGCATCACTACTTACGGCAGAGTTCGTGTAAATCCATGAAAAGCTTCCTTCTTGTGACTTCATTGCATTTCTTGGGACAAACATTACCGTATTAAAAAGGGGCATGGAATAAAAGGAAGGAGAAGCGGAACAGTATTCTTGGAGGAATTCTTTTTTTTTCTCACACAAACGTACCCCAAGGGATATCCACCTTTTCCTCACCGTCATCCTTTAGCCGTTGCTTTAGTGGTAAGGATAGGAGAAAGTGGAACGACAATGACTAGATATAAATGCTTAGTAAGAGCCTCCCCTGTATAATGTAATGATGGTGGCGGCAGCGGCAGTGTTGATGGTTGGTTAATGTTGGTCGTCGCCAGTCGTTTGTCTTGGTCTGTATAAGTCCCATATAATGTGTACTCACGGACACATTACATACTATTACGCCAGTTATGTAACACTATTAGAGCGACAAGGGAAGAGAAAATCTAGGCAATAAGTCTATCTGTTGACTGGTAAAAAATTTTGAGATTAGGATCATGGACTTTCTCCGACTTTCTCTTTCTTGTGGGGCGGTGGTGATTGGTGGAAGGAGGCTCGTGGCTTGCATATGATAGTCCTTTCCCCAGAAATTTTCCTTTCATTATGCACATATTGCATTTTAACATTTTCCCACTTGCCATGCAAACATACATATATGATTATATGATGGCATGAAAAGTTTGATATTGGTGGAGGCAAGTCGGATTTCAGCAGAAGGTTAGAAAGGCTCAGATAGAGCTAACTGGTGGTGTGACACATTTGCTCCTACCACAATTTCCATAAAGTTCAGAATCCTTCGTCTCAAAAAGTAATATCCAATCTCGTCACAGCTCGATGCAATCTGCATATCAGGGTCCTTCTTCATGAAACCCCCTTTTCACCACCAAAGTATGTAGGCTTATGTTGGTATTTGGTATAAATGTTAAAGATGGGCTTTTTCATTGCTTCAGTCCCTGACTTGCAGTCAATTTTAAAAGTACTGAGGAAATCATTTCCTTTCTTTGGCCATGCATTTAATCCTTCTCACGTTTCTTAAACAGAGTCCATTCCAGATGTTTGGTAATCATAATGAAGTGCATACTTTGGTTTTGTGATGTGAAGGGGAAAGTTGCAGTTCACAGACCCATTTTTCTGCTGATTACAAAACCTATCTCTAATTTTTGATTCATTAAAGTGAAAAGCGTCATTTCTCCACCTTTCATCGCTTTTCTCTAATGCTTTCCTTTCCTATACAACTGACAAACCTTTTGCAAATATCGTCCCATAAATTTTCTTTACACCGATCAGTTAGTTGCTGCTTGTGCACAAAAAAAAACTCGTGAAATTGCAGAAAAGTATGTTGTTCAGGTTGGTAAACAATGTATCAAGATTGGCTCAGCATCGGAAAAAATGAATTCCTCCAGTTACACGACTAATCTTAATCAATATTAATAGTGGAAGCGTGGAATAACTGGAATTAGTATAAACCTTCTTTTAGTTTACATGTGGATTGTTTATAGCAAAGTGGAACACCAGATACGTCTGTGGTAGCCATAATCTGTTATGTGCACATAACTATATATAAACTATACATGAACTATACAAGTCTGCAACTGTACTCAAGATGGATGGCTAGTGCAGACGTGTATTTACCTAGTTACATTTAGGCTTACGTAATTGACATTATAACCATTGCATTGCCGCCCTTTCGACTTCAGCAACTATCAGACCAGCATTAACGGAACGAATTTGTCTGGGAGTTGATACTTTGTTCTTCTTCTCGGCAAAGCATGAAACCTACCTGGTAGCCATATTTCTTGCCAGTTTTGGTATAAAGGGGTTTTTATATGGAAGTTTGTATCTACACCTATTTGTTAAGGAATAGATGCAACCATAAACCACGAAACTGTCTATCAGCTCAGGGCTGATTAGCGGATGTGCAAAATCGTTAGAACTGAGACTCTCCTGCGTTCTGCTTTGATGCCGCAGTTCATTTCTTCTCTTTGGTAGGGATTGAGTTGGCTAGCGAAATTCCTTTGAGATTTTAGTCTCGGATAAATAATGCTCTTATGGTAGTGCCTTTTCCGTAACAAGTTAATTTTCGGTGTTTGGATCTCATTTGGATTACGTTTGTTAGGATGTGATTAGTGTGCAGAATGAAAAAATCATGCTGTGCTGCATCAGGATTCGGAACGTGTTTGAATTGCCGGCAGTTCCCTAACGCTATGTGTATTATGTAGTCTTGGGAAGGGTTGTGTTTGTTGAGGTGGAGGTTTTCAAGTAACTCTCAATGGCGGACTTGCAAGTTTCTACATGAATCAAGTAAGAATGGATAAATATGTTTTAAACTAATTGACAAGTAAAAGATAAATGATAAATTAAGAGTTTGTATTGAAGATGAAAGGTAGTAGGAAGGAATATTTAATGCCAATCCACTGCAATCAATATTCAATTTCAAGGCGCAATCACATTGAGAAAAAAATGTTTAATGATATACTAGATAATCGCGACATTCCTAGATTTTCATAACTATCATCGTTAGTTATGAAAGACCGTTAGTGTATAGTTTTGTAATATATTTACTTAAATTCGTATTATTTTTTCTGTATAATTATTTTTTTCCAATTCATTTACTTGACTGACGGCTACAATCAAACCGTGACTGACTAGCCTAATGTAGCGTACACATACTTATGTTCCTAGTTAGTTAACATTTACTGATGGCACATTTTAACTGTAGATTTAGTACCTAGCCAAATTCTCAATGTAAATAGTGTACTCACTAGTTTTATGTAGTATACTTAACGAATAAATGAAAAGAAATTGTAACAGGTTTATAATTTGGGGGACAGGATAAATTATAAAATTATAATTTGCAGTAATGTTATTCTGCAGACAGGGTTCCAGTGATGTCCCATTTTATGGTAGTAAGTAATCACTTAACTAGTTACGAATGACATGCTCTTTAGCGGAGCAGTGGCGGTAGGTAAATTTTACAGCGATCCATTTTTCTTCAATTCTTCTTATCCATTTTTACCAATATTTGATAAAATTTTATGTAATTTTTGCAGCCACATTACTTTTTTCCGTCAACATTGACAATGACAAGAAGGAAAGCAAATTTTTTGGTGTTGAATATTTTGCAGACTTTCAGAATTCAGCAGATCTAGATCAAAAAGTGTGGGTGAGCAGCAATGGACAAATCTCCGAGCTGTTTTGGCATGGTATGCTCGACTTAGGAGGATCAAGAGGTCGGTATACAGCACACTGCTATATACATAGCACCTACAAAATAATTTTTTTACAGTTTACAAAAGAATACTTCTCCATACGAAAAACCAAACTTCAAAAGTATTTCTAGAACATTTTTTTTTTCGATTTCTGAAAGTCCATTGTTTTTCATGTAGTGTTGTTCGTAAACTCTATTTTGTACAAGAAACTTTTTTAACGTTCATTCGACAACAGAATATTCTCTCCACCACTTTCTTGAGCCCAGTCTAGTACCTTATTTATTAGGTTGTTGTTGTAGTCAATAAATCACTATGCCCACCATGTACCAAAATCATTTAATCTATCACATTTGTCTATAAGTAGTAGTGTTGTAATGTGACATTTATAAGTAACGCAGTACTTGGTTGTCGTATGTGTTGGTACTTACCCCTTGAATCCACATATTTACTACCATATTTACACGTATTTTATATATCTCTACAGTCTTTACTCTTTCGCACATCATTGCAGCAGCCATTAATCATTTGAGAATATGATGCGCACAAAAACTTTGTTTTTCCTAAACGCTTTATTGCAATCCGTATAAAAACGAGACGACCTGACGTAGATAATGTCCAAGAATAGTTGAAGTTGAGAAGGGAAGGAAAGTTTTCTCGTTCAGTTTAATAGAATTTTCAATCTATAATTCCACAATTTTCGACAGTTTGCTTTCCTTAGAATTTATAGTGGATTGGAGCAGGCATTGTGTAACTTTCATCTACTTTCACCCTCCGTAGGTTGGCTCTGTCTTGGGTCTGTTCTCAATAGGAAGCCAAGCACAGAGCTACAAGCCCTTTGTGTACACTTTATCCAAATAACTTTAATGGAGTAATTGTTCCTTGTGATTAAAGTAGTGTCACTTGAAGGTAGGTAGATAGAGTAGCAACAATGTAGAAAGTAATATCTGTATATGTTTGCATACATATTCGGGACATATACTATCTCATACTTAATTTGTAGAGTAGAAAGTATGAAATATTTACAGATAAAATTTAAGTAAATTTACTCCTTGCCGTTTTATTCCGATGATTCCTCATGTGGGACCTCGATATTTTTTTATCAAATACCATCTTACCCCAGTGGTTGCTGATACCCCTTGAAGTCAATATCTTACCTAACCTAATGTCCCCGTATATGTGTATAGTAGTATTTAAGTATCACTGTGAACAATTTTTGATCACTTTTAGAATTTACTGAGTATTATAAGTTGGGTTATATGTAATATGACTGTAAAGGGTTGTGAATACCAATAAACATACAGTAGATTGTGCCCCGCGATTTCCAGTCGTCTACTACACCAGCCGTGCCACTGTTTAGTAGACAACTACCTCAGCCCATTTAATTAGATTTCATTTACACCTCATTACGTTTATACGTGATTGTGTAACCCCTTTTGTTACGTGTTTATTAATTTTCCCTTCAATACGTTTGCCATTATTGTGAAATGCCATGTTTGCCCAGAGTATAATTTAGGGGGTTTCCCTGGGCTACCTTAGGTTCAAATATCAAGTTTAATAGCAATACAAGTTGGTTATTTAACTTTGAACATGATTGGTATGTAAGGCTGTTAAGAGCAAACTATTCTCGGAAAAGGAAAGTGTAACACCGAGAGGATCACTCCATGCCAAGTTAAGTTCTCACGTTGAAAAGCCTTAACTTGGAAATGACAGAAAATATTTTCTTACTTCGAAACAAAAACAGCTATGTATATGACTTAATTAGTAGCAATTACTGGAGTTAAAGTAAATTCAATATTTCTGGAATTTCATGAATCTACCACAAATAAATGAAATCGTACATTGTGCTTTTGTGAGTAAAAGTATTTGTGAATGCAATAAAAATGCTTTAAGTATCTTATTTCGAATTCAGCATGTATGTGTTCATGACAAAACGTTCAGAAGTTGTTTTTGCTGTGGCTAGTCAATTGTAAAATTCACTAAGGCAATATAGGATGGCAATGCCTCACACACACTTACCATTAGTTAACAAATCATTTATTTTGATTGTGATGCTAGTGATGCCGTATGAATCAGTAGTAAAAACAATTAACATTTTCTCTAAGCATGTTTCTTTCTATCTGATCTCTTAAGAAAACTAATATGAACTGTATGTATTTCAAATGCAATTTCTAACACAATCAATCTTTGCATGCATGGCACCTTCTAACAATCGACTATGTTAGTCGTCAAAATATGTATGTGTATTTGCAGCTTTGTGTAAAGTCATTGAAATCAAATTCCTCGTAAATTTTTCAGTGTTCCTACATCCTGTTGTAATCGATGTTTCTTTTAAATATTGGGTGTAAACAAATTTAAGTATAGTAAATAGTAACACTTTCTCTTCTTCTAGACTTTCTCCGTGTTTCGTCTTTGCTATGAAGTTATTACTGTTGTCTGCAGAAATGACATAACTTGTTCAATATGTTAAACTAATATAGAGTGATTGATTTTGTATTCGTGTGCTGTCTTCCTGTGAACATCTGTATTGTCATAACTGTCTCTCTATTTCTCTTTCTGTGTGACAGTAACTAATGTAAGTACATTCTTTGAGTATTGTGTTATTTTGAAAATGTCTGTTGGTTGGTTGTTGCCAACAATTAATGGCTTATTTGGTTATTGCGTGTTTTTCTCTTGGATGGATTATCAACCTAGCTGCGACCAACATCTCACATACTACCGTCATAAGTAGATATTACAATACCATACAATTTGCGGGTTCTTTTATTTCCTTTTTTAAGTTATGCAGACCAGGGGTCTGCTTGTCATTTTAATAATTACAAAAATTAACACCAATTAAATTCATTGACTGATTTCCATTCATATTTAAATCTGCAGTTATAGATCATAATACATCATTTGAAAGAATGTGGTATAAAAATGACTAATCTGACACAAAAGGACGCTATCGCAGTATGTCGTACAGTGTGCAAATCCTTATCACGTGGTGTGTTTGCTATCGTCAAACAGTCAATTTATACATTATGTCGCGTGGTTGCTCTCTCTGCAAGGTGTATTTAATCGCTCTCACATAAAACAACAAAATATGTATTTTGCCATCACCATCTCCACACTTTTGTACTGTCCACTTCAAAAATAACTATGGTCCTTCTGTCTTTCTTACTCTTTCTGCTATCAAAACATCCATGGTAAAAAGTTGTCTAACATAATCTTGTTTCTAAATTTGTAGTCCAGTTGGTTCCAATATTTTACTTGATGTTCGTACTTATGTCGTTTGCCTGAATTTTTATGAAAAACCCTTTTGTTTTTTCGTGTGCTCGTGAATGTCTTCTTAATTACAGTAATTTCTGTGTTTGGTTCTTATCTTAGCAGAAGCGTACATCCAGTTTATTTGAGTCTTTCTGAAATATTCATACCGACAACTAATTTTTTAATGAACCTGGGGGAAGCTCTGAAATCTTAAATCAGACCAAAGTACCATTCCCTTATCCATAATTCATTGTTGCTAGGTCCAAGAGCAATCAGCGTTGGATGAAGTTACGAACCACAGTGCAACTTACTGGGGCGATCCAGACGATCCAGAAGAAAGCTCCTTTGAAAAGGGAAGACTCATTTCTCAAAAGATTCTCAACTCGTCAAGTTCCAGAAGCACAGGTAAGAGGATGCAGTGCCCTTTTAAAATAATATCTAAACTTTCACAATTTATTTTTTTCTCCAAAAAACTATTCTCCATTCAGGCAATTGTTTATGGCATAGTCATGAAATGCGCTATTTATTACACAAACAAGGTGAACGGAAATTTCAGCCTATGTAAGTGTTCCACCCCGTATAACTGCATCAGACTTTTCTCGCTATAGCGCTGTCAAAATCCAGTAACTCTGTTATATTTATTAGCGTATCTCTAATTTTATTTTCGCCAATGAACGTGAAATTGGAGAAAGGAGTGAAAGACGATTTCCGTTTACGGTAGCTCGGATCTCTTAAACAAAATTTATGGCAATTTTTTTTTCTTCCTCAGTTTTATGAAGCAAATGTAGTCTGTCAGATAGCTCTCATATTAGCTAATTAATATATAAAGGGATTACAGAGTTGAGCCTACAGTGAAAGGAAGCTAATGATGACGATAAAAAACAAAAGAATAATATTTTGCTGTAACTTAAAAAGCTATGAAAAATGACAAAGCCACCCTAATGGATGTTTTTTCCTCAAGCAAACAATAGTGAACAATTACAAATCTTCTTACATCTGCTAGCTTCTTTGGAGCAACGGTATGGTTACAAACATGAGAAGCTGGAGAATGGTCCCTTTGGTCTATTTATATTTCTCAGATAACATGAAAAATACACGCTGGAGAACAGGTCTATTCTTCTTTTGAGCTAAAAGTTTAGAGCCCTGTTTCTTTACTACTTGAGAAAAAAGTCACCCTTTGAGTCATATGGGATTAACGAAAGCAAGAGATCTTCCGGCATTAAAATTTTCATTAATAGAAAATTACAGCTTCGTTTCAAGGATACACTGATAAAGCTGAAGATGACTTGGTAGCATAAACAAACAATTTATTTGTTACTTTCTTGCTCAATACGCTAAAGGAAGCAAAAGCTGCATAAAACTATCCACTGTATTGTAACCCGTTTAGTGTTGAGCTCCTTTCTACTTTGATGCCCCGTACCAGTTGTTACAATTCTTGCCATGGATGAGTGTAGGTTAACAGAATGAATCAATTGGATGAGGGGAAATGCCTGATTTAAAATGACAACAACGAGAGGAGTAGCGTACTGATTGGAATCTTATATGTTCACTCGGTCAGTGATGGTTTGGAAGAGTGAAAGTCGCCACTTCTGAAATCTCTTCAAGCCCATCGTATTAATATATAATATATCATTCTTGATCTTGGCTCTCGGTAATTTGGGTATCTTGTCGCATTCAGTTCCTCTAGCAGGATCCCTAACCCAACTAGACATGAATAGACTGCATGATCCATTTTATCTATTTTTTCAATGATTCACGACGATTACCACCAGTGTACAAAAAAGGGTTATATTTTTTCCTACTCAAGAACGGAGAAAATGGCTACCCTCGCGAATGTGACTGGGCTACATTGCTTTATGTGAAGTGAAAGTCGAGTAATGGAGCGAGTAACCAACTTCGTCTTTTATGGACTGGATATAGTTTCAGTTTCACTTACGTCTTTGGGGTCAAAAGCAATATACATTACCCCTCTTCCCTCCCTTTTGAGTTGTTTGCTGCCGTAGTATATTTTGAGGAAAATGGTTTGAATGGCAAAGGAAAAAAGTACTGAGTCAGTTCCTCATTTTATTTCCTCCTTCTTTATTCGCTTTCACTGACTTTCCCTTCTGTAATCTATGGGAAAGGACGTTCCAGGCGTGGGTCCTAGGAGAAGTTTCCCTGTTGGATTTGGGCTTTGATTCTGTTCAATCTTTTGCATTTTTACATATTATAACAATGTAGTGTTGATGCCACAGACACCCCCCTTTTTTGTGATATTACCCCTTCCATTTCCGTTTAGTTTTTCACGTCGTTGGTGTACTCAAGTTGCTATCAGCGATAGTCTCTCCAAATATAAATGTTGACAAAGGCATGTTTGCAGATTCACGTACCCCACCAATTTAATTTCCAGTGTCAGCTTCTATGATATTAGGTAGTTTATTATCTCCAAGTCTCCAACAAAGGTCTTCATTTGGAGGCTTATCCAGGGAAAGAATTTGCTATGCAAGTAGCTAGATCTTGTACATGCATACATGTAAGCACTATCTAGACAGCTCATTTATGATGCCTTCTCCCAACCTCATCATCACATTCTAATAATAACAGGGATAGCAGGTGTGGAGCATTTCCGTACTTTTTTATCTCAGCCCAACGCCTGGCTTCTTGGAAGAGTAGCTTTCGTATTTCCACCAGAGAGTTTTCTAATTCAAAATGAAGCTCCTCCTGCAGCAGTTAAATCGGAAAAACAAACAACCGATGATGATACATCTTCCAGTTTGTAGGCATCCACCTATGAGAAAAATAGAGCTTATGCCCACTCTTAGCCGAAATAAATGTTCAGGATTAGAGGGACTATAGGGACTAGCGAACTTTTCTCCAGACTGTTATATAATGACTTTGCTCAGCGCAAAAAGTATTTTTTTATTCAGCTTGAGGCTTCCCGGTGCATTAAACTTTGCATCAATGGATGGGATGATAGGTACGATTTAGCTTCCCATTCAATTGTTCCTTTTTCCCTTTATCATTTCCCAACTCGAATTACTAGAGCTGGTATTGGGAACCTACTACATTGTCTGGGAGTGCCTAAGTATTGTGCTGATTTTTGTTCCGAGCGGCGTGATAGAATTATTCTCGCATCCTTCTGCTTCCCGGTGGAGGTAGATAATCGAGAATAAATAACCCGCAATATAATACATACAATAAGTTTCCAAGGAAGGGATGGAAGGTTTCAACAATAATCCCAGCGTAATATAGTATGTTTTACATCCATCCCCATCCTCCCACTTAGGTAGATACATTAAGGTAAGTAATAAGACCGTCTGCAATCTACATAATGGGGATACATATATTTTTTTAAAGATCCTTCCTGCTCACCCCTACACGATTTCTATAAAGTCTTGAGATAATAAAAAAGATACATTGGAATCAGTTTCATCGTGTTACCAATGAAACTTAATGGGCAGAAGAGAGAAAGTCAGGGAGCACAAGTGCTAAGACTACGGTTAGAGGTTAACTTATGGACCGGGAGAGGAAGAAATGACGAGCGAGAAAAGGCCTCACATTCAAGATGCACCCAGGGCGCTCTCACTTTGCAAAACTTTCACACTGGAAGTAACAGCCTCTGGTAAAATAAAAGAGCTACAAAGCGAAGTGGTGGCGAATGCACGTTTGTTGTCGCTTCAAGTAATATGATGTGCTCCTAAAAAGTATGATGCTTCCATGTAAAAGGGGAAGTCACGTAAATGTAAATACTTTTTTGTTAGTTAGAAAAGAGTAGCGGCTTGGTTATTTGGAGAAGTGGCTCAAGTATACATCCCCTAATTTAGGATGGTATATAAAATTGTCCAACATAAATACTAAATAACTAAGCATGAGTTTTGTTTCAGTTCAACCTTTTCGCGCAATGTCAATTTCTGCGATTGCAAAGAGAAAGCCCTGCTATACCTTTCAGACACTACCAATAACTAAATTTATTTAATGGACTTGGCACAGTGAGTGGGTTGAGTGGAGAAAAGCTTCAAAGTAGCTTCATGAACTGGGTGAAACGAAAAAGGTCTGAGGTGACAGAAATGAGGGGAATGAAGAAGGAAAGCTGTGCTGAGCTGGAGGGATAAAAATGAGGAGTTGTCAATTGAGGCGAGCTGAAGATTTGAAGAAAAAACCGTGGGATTCTAAATGTCAGCAATCTCCTTTATTTGGTCTAGTCTGTGGAGTTGAAGAAGGAGAAAGTGGTTCAAGGGATTGCTAATGTAAAGCAGAGATATAGTGCTTAGTATATTTATCTGCACAAATATACTCGTAGATATATTTTCAATTATATGAGGTCGTAAATGTTAAATTGTTATAATTTGGGAGAGATCCCTCTGCAAATATTTTACTCGGTGACGATATCCCAATTAATCTACCGTTACGAGTACTACTTAAGGTGAAAGCATGCTATTGGCTGAATGACTTTCAAAAAAAGTGAGACATAGACATGTACATACCTATTATTACTTATCATATGGCTAGCACAGTGAGACGGAGATTAAACGGCTGGAGTAAGAGGATTAACTAACCAGCAGGAGGCCACACTCGAAAAACTTTTCCCTAACTATAAGTATTCTTTCCAAAAGTGGCTGGGGCAGATGCCAAATCATAAAAATTGGAGAAGCTGCCCTCACATTAGTCTTTTCCGTTCCCAGCGTTGGATCGAATAAATTATATAGGTTGAGCGTAGTGTTGGGTTGAGGATAATAATATGGTAAGGCTTAAGCTCTAGCGAATAGGCAGGCCGACTTTGAAAGAAAGGAATATGTGCAATTCATAACTTCCCATTTCCTACTTCACTTGGAAGGCTCTCACGTGTATTTCAAAGCCATATTTCGACGCCGATAAAATTAATTGAAATATGTAGCCAGAGTTATGCTGATAAATAGATAATAGCCAAATACGAGAAGGCACATATATTATGTGTTCTTGTATACATGCGTAAGTATATTAGTTAGTTTAAAATATGTGAAACCCTTCGTCTAAGCTCATGGATACTTCCAACTGAATCTTCAGATATTTTACCGCTGTATTGTAATATTTAAATACGTTGCAGTTTGGAAGCTTAAATTGAAAGGAATCGTCCGAACAAACAGAAATTGTTCAAATTGAAGGAACATATCGTAATAATAAGATTAAATTTGGCCGCAACAATGGATTACATACATATTCACGTAACGTTCTTTTGGAGGTGTGATTCGGTATTTATGCTTAAGTATGCGTGCGTTAGAACTTCACCAAAGTCCATTTTCATACCTATGTCAGTCCGTTACTATCTAGTTCCTCCTTTTTTCACGTGTAGAATCACTTTTTCAGAAAAGTCGCAAATGTTCACCAAGTCAATACAGTACTTCTTGTTGAAATTAAAAAGCAACGGAAAGTGAATATTCTGCTGGAAGGAGTATTTTTCCATAAGTAAGTCTATGCAATGGGTAGGTATTCGTTCATCATAAAAAATTTAAGTGAAGTCGTACACAATTTCAGTTAACGTCCTATCAAAGTTCTCCATCTGCAGTAAATACATTTGGTGGACTTTTTAAATTCACCCTTTTCAAGCATAATTCTCTACCAAATACTTTGTAAAGACGTAGCATTTTCAGCTTTCTCAGAGATTTTCATGATTTCAGAGCATTGGCCTTTCTCACGCAAATATTTCTCGTGCGTAAAAAATCATTTACGCTAAAGTATCAAATGCATTACGGATAGCAAGCACGGTTATTTTTAGTACCACATGAAATAAATGAATTTAGGCATGTGTGAAAATAGTATCCCAATGTTGTCCGTGAGCCATTGGCTGATTTGATAAGGGAGAAAGTTGGAGATTGTATTGTCTCAAGTTGACTGGTGATGCTCTCCTGCCGCCTGATAGCGTCCTTCTCAATGATCGTCAAAGTGTAACAAAGACACACTTAGGGAATCACTCATTTACTCATTGAGTGACTTAAATGAGAACACAGGGGAAGGCTAACTCACTGAAAGACTGGGTGAAGGAAAGCGTGAGGCAATCTGAATAAGAGTAATTTTCCTTTAAGATGCCCATTAGAATTCTATCCAGAGGCAGAGCTAGACTCACTCTCTACTCACAAGTCTGTCATTGAATGCCTGTCACCCTTTCCTCCTTCAACTTGGAGAAAGCCTGAGCAAGGAAAGAAAGTGAAGGACGAAGTCGGCAGTCAAATAGCAGGAAGAAACACTGAAATTTCTGGATACGGTAGGTATAACCTAATATAACTCACGATAGGTTGACATAAAGACATAGTCGATGACTCTGATAAGAATTAGGCCCATTATTTGCTTCCTTCCGACCCACCTTACTCTCAATTTTACAAAGTTAACTTCAGCCAAGACATCATCGTTGAAAATGAAATTGATGTTGCCGCCTTCCTTACTCTGTGCATTACCATGCTATAGGATCATAATGATAGAAAACTTGTTCAACAATTTTAGACGCTACTATACTTATAGTATACCAGCCAGATATATGAGGCACTCTAATAATAAAGCTTTTCTCCATTTTAGCAACTACAATGAGGGAGAATAGTATTTTCTAGTCACCCTCCGCTATTTTCTTACAAGATAATGTAAAAGGATGACAATAAAAACATGGAGTTGTAAGAGGACATGCTAGATATCGTAGGATCCGATAAAATCCCATGGATTGCGATTGTTGATTCATTGTTATAGAATCAGTAGAAAAAGTGAAAGTACGTTCATATCCATTCACTGCTAAAAACATATTTTCTTACATAGATAGGCTCTTTAATCCAAGGCAATACAGTTTTCTTCAACATGTCTATTATTCTCGTTAGCGTTCCAGGTATGGACGCTTGCCACCTACTTGGACAATGGTTTACATGACAAATACGTATAGCTTTTTCCTGGTAGGTAGACTAATGCGTGGTAATGTTTCATAGATCCTATTTTCCGGACTCCCCCCACAACTCTCTCCCACTGACAGTTTATATTCTATATACTTTTTTATTCGCAAACTTGACTTGGAATTGATAAAATTGGCTAGTTCCCATTTGTTGCCGCAGCCTAGGAAGTGGAACAGGCATGAATCAGACATACATAGGGTCAAGAAGATCAGAATGTCTCAATATCTCCGTCCTTTCCGGGATGCCTACACGGGTTGTTCTAGAGTTTCACACACAAAAAAGGAATTTACTGAGGACGGGATTCGAAAATGAACTCGAACTACTTGATTCTTCAAGTATAGTGGAGTAGTTTTCCCCTCTCGAGTTTCACATTTTTAACTTTTCTTAGGTCTCAAAAGGAGATGTTGGGAATAGGAGGGGTATTTTGTTGCTTCCAGGAAGTCGTAAGTATGAAGGGAAAGGACAAGTGGGATGACTTAAACAAGATATTATTGATTCCCATTTTAGGAAATGAAGAGTTTGATTCAATTTTATGTCTCCTATCAATGAGCCAAATAAACTCGATTTTTGCACTGGTGGGCCTTTGAATTTGAAGCATTGCTGGTGCGAAACATACATACACATACACACACGTATATATATTTATATATTCTGTATATAAATATGTGTATAGAATAATTCAATATTTTTTATTGGTTTTAGCAATGAGACTATGTATTTAGTTGGAAGGAAGTAATATAATACTTTATTTTTCGTAAATTTCATATTTTTTGATTATCTCCGACAACTTTAATATGTCTAATGAAGGAACTTATCAAAAAAAGCAATCCGAGTGGAAGGACTTATATCCTCTTAAAAGTCAAACCAACTTTTTGTTATATATAAAGCTCACAATCAGTATGGAGAACGATGACACCACTATACATTATCTTTTTAAGAGCAACTCAGTGTCGGCAAAATTGGCAGCCTGTGTGTCTTCCTTCCCAAGAAATATTATGAAACGCATTGAAACGTAAAGAGGGGATTGGATATTGCAGGATCATAATCATAATATGGTTATCATGAATTGAAATGCGTGACTTGATAGAAAGTATAAAAAAAGGGGAAAGGGAGTAAAACTCATTTAATCCATCCACTTGCCAATGATTACCAGAGAGTGCTGTGACCTTACCCCAATCGGCGAGCTATGAGGCGCAGACAGAAAGTTCGGAGTAGGAAGGAAGTGCAAACGGAAAAGGGAAAGCACAATATGGGAACATTGAACTGTAGCTATAATACAATCGAGATGGTTAACATTGTAATTTTCTTCACGTCTTCTTGACGTCCTCCCATCTTTCCCTTCTCACAAGTTAACACTAAACCGGTGGTAAAACCAGACGCTGTGAAAAATAACTCTGGGGGTTGGTGCAGATTACGGAAGATAACGAAAATTGGGATGGTCATCTCTTCCACATTGTGTGCTTCCCTCCGAGCGCTTATAACTTCCGTTTTTGCTAAGTCTAAATTGCTTCCAATATTTTGAATCTACTCCGCAGTGGGTGGTCACTTGTCAGTCAGATGGGTACACAATGGGGTGTAAGCACAGGGAAGAAAAATCGACACTTGACATATAC
This sequence comes from Lepidocyrtus paradoxus, assembly GCA_034696885.1. Taxonomy (NCBI): domain Eukaryota; kingdom Metazoa; phylum Arthropoda; class Collembola; order Entomobryomorpha; family Entomobryidae; genus Lepidocyrtus; species Lepidocyrtus paradoxus. The sequence continues at coordinate 42,654 of JAQGAH010000056.1, forward strand.
GTATTTTGCACTCAATACTTTTCCACGCTCTGCTTCCCAAAAACACATCCTATAGTCAACAGACAAAACACGGCCGGAAAGACAGACAGAGAAAGTTCCGATGAATAGCAGCATCAGCTAACTAATAGCAAATGTGGAGAATTTAAAGAAACACTCAACAGCTTTACAACTCGATTCTTCTAATCTATAAATTATAGCTTGCTGATAAGCTCGTGAGTTACATCCACTAAAAACTGCAATATAAACTCTCAACTATCTTGACGAATGTACCTACCCTATTGCATTGCTCTTTAGGTACTGTCTCCAAAAGGAGCTCGGCAATACAATAAAGGATGCATTGAACCATGCTTTTTTAGTAGTTTATTTTATTCAATAATTCTACTGATATTTCGAGTGAGTGTAAGGATGAGTCTGTAAAGGTCCTTTGCTTTCACTCAGTAAATTTATGAAAGCATTCTTACCTCCCTAACTTCATGTTCTCCTCATCAGCCTCTCCTCCGTCGTGGCTTGACTTTCCCTTTTTATCTGTGGAGATATAGATGACACCATTTCCATAAAGGAGGGACTGAGAAATGGCTTATTCAGGCGGTCGGATCTTATCTCCATTCTTATACAAACTATTAGATCCACATATTCCTGAGATTTTTTAATCGTACAACTTTCCCGATAATATGCTGTAATGCATATAGTTGGAGAGTTGTGAGGCTCTTTGAGTTCCGTCAGCTATTTCTTCCCGAAACCTTAGTGGGGATTGGCTTAGATGCACTGGTTTGATGGTAATGCGACAGGATCTCCTTTTTGTGTAAGCTATTTAATTCAACACCTCTTTATTAATCCGCCTGATATACTCTGTAGTTTATGAGATGTCAGGAAGGGAGACTGACTGAGTTTTTATTAACGTAATGTCTTCTTCGCATTAGTGAAACCTTTTTCAAAAGTTACCCCCCATCTTGAGGAAACAGCTCTGTCCATATGTTTAAAACTGAATCATTTGACTTCTTTTTAAAAAGGGCTAATTTTAAGATAAGATCTGACGGCTGAGCATCTCAGCTAGGGATGAGGATGAAAGAAGACTTAAGAAAGTTCCTGGAGTTTTCAATAGGCTGGTGAGTCTGTGTCGAATGCGTTAACCTTATCCTAAAAAAGCCACTCGATGGCCTCATTTACATGAATAGAATATTCATGATCCTATGTAACGAGAATGGACTCGCAATGAGTATGATGCAACCACAACCAGCTAGCTTAATTTTAACCTCTGCAAAAATACTCAACCGAAGACATCACAGTCAGCATAAATATTATCGAGTAGGCAGTGATAATATTCCATAATATGGTTCCGATTGTAAGGTCTAGCTGTAAAAACACTCTTCAGCGTAAACTGCTTTTTTTATGCCCAGAACTTTTAAAAAATGTATTTGACTGAGCATTCGGGGACGTTGATCATAAATAGGGATATTATGGTTGGAACAGAATCCCGTTAAAATTGGATTGCTCATTCCCTGCATATTTAAAAGGAGTCGGAAATAACGTGTAAATAAAATATTCATTAACCTGTTCCGATTTGACTGGCCATACAGTCTAATTTTACAAGCAGGAGCTTTCTGGTTTTGGGAATGGGCCTTTTTGTGGAATAGGAAATAGGATGAGATGACAGTAAAACACACCGCGTTTATCTCATGGACCATGCAGCTTGATATTACGCTCCTGTTCATATGCTTTTATGGCAGGGCTATGTGATTTGGAATATGGTTATTATGGAAAGTTGTTGAGGGATGACTACCATGTGTCAGTCTGGTTTGCACTATCATTTCCGCAAATGAAATCCGACAGCTCAGGAGTTACCTTGTTCCCTTTTGACCGTAAGCTGTCACAGGATCCGTAAAAGGGGAGAATATACGTTTTTTATATGTACGCTGCAATTCATGAATCATGATATGATCTATCTACACGATCATTCATTTTCTATCCGGCAAGATTTACGTTGCTTTTTTAAGCCATGTCTTGTGGGAATATTATTTATCTGTGCATTTGAGTCCGAGGGAAAGGAGAAAAAATGGAACCTTCGGTCATGTTGATGTCGAGGTGACTTTGGATTGAGTAACCTATGAAAAATATGAAGCTCTTTAATTTTTTATAGTCCACTTCCGATCCGTTTGTAAAAAATGTTTCACGGTTTACTGTCCTACCAAACCACGGAGCCAACTTTTTATTTTATTATCCATCACCCTCACCACCTCATCCTATGGATGAGTATGCCGAAGCTACTTTTCGTGCTATGGTGGTAGGTAGTAATAGGTATGATGCACTATTTAATGTAATTTTCCTTCAGCTTTTCCGTATTAAATAATTAAATCAAATTCCATAAGTACCTATATTAGGTAACAGCTCAAGGTATTAAAAGTTAGCTGAAAACAATTTCATATTTTACTCAGCTCATTTATATGAAACATCCAGTCGTAGACAAAGATGCATATGAGGATTTTAAAGTTAATGAAGGCTTAGATCAAACAAGAACTAACCGTGTTCAAGGAACATGTAACATGGATATTTACTTTCGGAACAGTTTGTACATATTTGCAATTTTCATCTTGGACAGGCAAAGTTTAGAGTAAAACTCATAGTCATAGTTTATATGTACCTTATATGTTGGATGTTTTTTTGAAAGTGAGAGAGAAACAGGAAGTTACAAAAAAATAATTAGGTTACTCTTTTATCAAATTGTGCAATAATGCTGGGGAGAAAAGGGAAGCAAATTTGTAACCTTTGCTAAGTTCAGGAGGAGGCTGATGGTTAGACAATATTTCTTCCTTTTCATGCGTGTTGGGTAGTAAATAGCAGAGATTGCGGTGCGCTCTGTTTATCCACGGTGCAGCGAGTATTCTACGAGCCGTTTGTTTGTGCAGGATTTGAACCTGTTTCCCTTTTCCCCTGTTGTAGTTAATATGTAGCATCTTTGTGTAGAAAGCTAGAAAGTGCCAAGTTTCTGAGATCTCATGCATATTTAACTTGATAAAAAAAGACTTTTGAGGCACGTAGGTAAGTAAATACTTTTACAACTCTTTATGCCCCTGGTTGGTATTCATGACTGTTAAGGATATCTGTGCTTTTTTCGCGAGTTCCTCAGTTCCTCCATCTAGCTAAAGGGACAGGGCCTTGGACGATAAGTAAAAGTAAAATTCCGTCTGATACCCATGCTTGTGGAGGCCTTTCTCCCATTCCTACCAAACATTTTCTTTCCTCCAGACCATATCATAAAACTCTAAAACCACTTACACCTCCGCTCTCAAGTTTCACGGTGGGTGGATGTGCGTTGAGTATGCTTACCTTCTTTCATCACTTTCTCCAAACTATTACAAATGAACAGGTTTTTAAGGCTTAGAGCCTGATAACATTATATATTTGCGCTGTCTAGTGAACTTGGCACTTGTTCCTTTTTATATCTTTCTGGACATCTATACTGACTGGGGTACTTACTGTGCAATAAGAAGCACTACAACTCTCCCCGTTTTCTTCTGATCTTCAACGATAATACCCTAAACGATTTTCTCGATGGCTTTCCCTCATTCTTTAAAGCTGGATTCCAAAGTGTTGCCAAGAGAAGCTCTAGCCCTTTACAGACCAGGCAAGCTTGCATCCTGGTTTTTCGAGTATTTTTAGAAATCTCTTAATATTTTATCTAGTTGCGAATTAATTGTATTGTTATGATCATTCTTTAAGAAGGAAGGTTTAAAAGTAACGATGTCAGGCTGATGGATGTAATGCTGGCATTACGTTATCTCAGGCATAACTCAAGGTTACATGTCCATGCAGCTCAGCATCTCCAGTCTTTCGTGAATAATATAAATAGGCTAAAGGTTATCTTGTTGAACGAACAATTTACCCAGAAAGATACACTCCAGTATATTGATAACATTTTGGGGAAACAAATGTGGTTATGCCCACAATCCTTTACTTGCAACTGGGGTCATTGGCATATGATCTATTCCATCTTGTCTCCGGGGAAAAAATGTTTGCTCCGAGCTTAAACTTCATTATTGTAAACAAAAGGCTGTCATATAGTCCCCATGTAAATGTGAAAGTATACGTATTCCTTACGATCCCCTTATAAGTTTTGCTTCCGGGCTGGAAATCCTTTCTCAAAATGGGAAATACATTATGCTGGATAAGACTGGAGCTCCTCCTTATACAGCCTTTAATTTAGTTTTGGAAGACAATAAAACATTTTTATTCATATAATGTGTAGATTTTTTTAACAGTGTATCAATCTATACGAGTCCCATTTGTGGGAAGATATAGCTCCAAGCAATGGCTGTGACTGAGAGCGTGCTTGTTTGTCTGAACAAGGTTTTGTAAAAGAAAGTTTACTCAACTGCTGCGACGACACAAGTTTCACTGGGGAAGCTTTCTCCAAGCAGTAAAAAGACGGCCTAATATTACTTTCAAGCAATGAAGCAATGTGAAATTCCTCTTTCTTCCTCATTTCAACTGAGATGACGAACAACATGAAAGGAGAGTCTTGTGGTCTTGTATTATGCAATCGCAATCGATACTTTTTACATTGAGAAAATGTCAAATGTCAGTTCAGTTGCGTATGAAATGATGAAACAAACAAAGAGACAATTATCTGAGTATCGTAATATGAACTTTTACTACAATGCTGTTGGTTTTCCCACAGTTTGACACCTATTTCTTTAATTAATTTAAGCTTTTACCAGCAAGACTTTGGAAAGTATCAACGAATTTTTTAGTTAATAATTGCTTCCGTGATAATTGAAACCAGTTTTCAAAAAATTTGCAATACAAATAGTAGAGGCTCGACAAATAATTTATAAATCAACATCATTGTAGTCTACTATTTCAAAAAGTAATTGACGAGCCCTTTAATCATCAATATTTCTAATTGAAAAAGATAGTGTTATATGCGTACCGGTCCAGAATTAAAATTAATATAGATAATGCTGCCTCCATTCATAAATGCTCGAAAGGGATGAAGACTAATGCCAACATGGCGTACAATAATTAATCCCAACCAGATGTCAGACAGTGAGTGGAGAGGGCAGAAAACTTCCAAGGCTAATTTTTTCCAGTCAAAAACCCAGGACATTTTTCCAAGTAAACTGTTAACAGGAATAATGCTCAGAACAAACAGACAGAGAGCTACCCACACAGTATTAACCTTAGCCACTTATTGGATCATCTTTAAGGACCGAGGACAGTCCACCCAGTAAAGAACGCAGACTGATTCCCAGGGAGAATTTCTCTTGTCAGCGAACTAAACTGGCATTTATATTTCATAACATATACCAACTGTACAACATCCAAAACAATGAATGCTAAATATACGTAAAACTTACAGTTTTTCTGAAGAAACCCATTCATTTCTTCAACCCTTTCTTGTAACACAGATCAGGAGAATGTAATATATTTCGGAAGATAGATTTGATCCTTAAATATTTAGACTTTTCTCTCATCCGTCTCCCAGTTTACAAAAAAAAATTCCAGTCAAGGTATAATGTATGTTTTCCAGTGAAAAGGGAAAGTTTGACTTATCCCTACTTGTCAAATGGAATTTGTCTGCATGAGACCATAGCATAGCTACTGACACCAGAAGCAGGTTTAAAGCTAAGCGAACCCACAGTCTAGTCTAGCATGCAATGATGCCACAAAAAAAAGAAAGCTGAAGAATAATGGAAAGAAAAAAGCATTTTATTCATGGGAAAGCACTCGAGGGGAAATATGTAGCAGCTTTTGCTCCGCAGCGTGCTCGTTACTTACGAATGGTTTAAATTTAGATAAATTATATTGTATCATGTATCCCTTTATTAACTCTACATGGAGGATGATGATGGTCCAATTTTTTTTCCTCCAAATTTTTCCACTGTTTTTATGGCTCCCCTTTAAATGTGCTGTATTCACGCATGATATACATTTATTATTTCACAACTTCAATATTACCGAATCTCTGTGTGCCACGGGGAACAGGGGATGGGTGTAGCATCCATTTTTTGTTCCCGAAAGGGCGGACGCTTTTCATCTCGCTGCGACAAGGGGCACTTCAAACAGGCGACATACGAGGCTGAAAAAGGGACGTTATGCTAAAGTATTTACTTGTTCTTTTGAGATCAGCATGCTCATAATTTACCTTGAAACTTGTTTGGCTTGAGCTATAGGTATATAGGAGTTTTGTTCGGCTCATATACCATTTCAAATCCTTTTATAGTCAACTTAGCCCCTGTTTAGTGGCTTTTCTTGTGTAAAGACCCAATTTAATAGGGATTTTCACTGAAAAGTATGTCGGATTGTACGGTAATAGGATAAATTTCCGTAATTGAGGATAGGTACGAATGAGTCCTCAGAATATGATGGAGACGTGTAAGCCAACAAGACTCATTTGTCTATGTTTTACTAATGAAAGTAATGAAATGTCTATCTGTAATTAATTAATTAAGGATCTGCGACATTTAAACAGACCAATTTCGTGAAACACGCTAATACGCTTTGGATCTATTCAATCATAAATATAATTATGATGAGTGCAAGTACTTTTGGCTTTTGTTGGTTACCACTTCAGCAATTTGTTAAGTATTTAGACATTGTATACTAATTTTACTGTTGGCGGCTGAACAAAACCAATTACATGTAATGGGTACTTAATGGCGGTTCGATTGGGTTCGACACTGAAAAAAGGGATGACTGTTGCCTCTTTGGGTGTAAAAGTGGATTTCCACAAAACCTGTAAATTAATCACCCAATTATTTTTTTTTCGTTTTTAGGATACATTTGAAGTCGCAGAGGATGATGGACCAGTGGGAGCAAGTGGGGAGAGGACAAAAATAACTCGTAAAAGGAAACGGAGTCTTCCAAGAACTGTTGTCAACCCAGATGGGAATTTCTATTTCTACTGGCTCATGATATTAACGTTTTGTGTTCTTTACAACCTTTGGACACTCATCGTCCGTCAGAGCTTCCCAGAGCTACAGGCAAGACATGACATGATATATTTGTGTCATTTGTGAATGAAAGAAAAAAGTAACCTATTATTGGAAAAAAGACAAATTGAATTCTCTGATATCTGAAAAAATGTATTCTTCAAGTCGACTTTTATTGCTCGCAACGTACTAAAAACTTTCTCCGACTGGAGCTATTCCTCATCAAATATATATTATTTGGGGGTATGTAAAATATGCAAAAATTGAAGAATCTGTGAGCATGGGCCAAGATCATGCGAAACGGAATCTGAATTCTACGAAATCCAAGGACGCCAATATGAACTAAGGATATTAGTTCACCACGTTGGAGGAAGAAAGACGCAAAAAATCTGTGTTACATATGTCGGTTAAAGACTTGAATTGAAGACTAATTTTTGAATCAGTCTTGGCATTAACTGCAATTCAAATCCGTACCATTTCAGCCCACATAACATTTGCAAACTTAATTATCGGCAATGGCTGTACCTGTTGACCTGATCTAAAAATTTAAACCTAAAAATGAGACATGCCTTTTTGCCAAATCCCATAGTCAATTATATGTTCAATTGAGGGGGAACAAACATTCGCACCTCACTATTTTGAGAAGATTGAGATTGAATATCGCTGAATTGAATAAAGCTAACTACTACCATTAGTTCCTAAGTATTGAGATCCATAGTTGTAGAAAGAGGAAGTAAAATTGCCCAACTTTTGCTTCCCCCTGGCTGCCTAAAAACAAAATATATTTATAATAATGTACAACAACGAGCTTCCAAAATTAAAGAAAAATTCCGCAATATTTCATACATATATTTCCAAATGTGACATGGTATTGATGTCTAAATTGAAACCATTTTCCATTCCTCTGCTCCTTCATCTGGAAATACAATCCCATTAAATTGCTACGTCGTCGGGCAAACAGAGGGATCACATGTAATCTTTTGTCTATTTTCTTTTCTGCACAAAATTCCCCACTAAATTTTATTTCCTCCAACGCAACATAACTAGTTTCGTTTTTAGGCGTAGAGAACCCCTCACATAAGTTCTTTTGTCGGACATACCAAAAAGCACAGCATGATGAAAAAACGGTAAAGTTATAAAGAAACATATCAGGAATGTGATAGTGATTTAAAATCCGACATTGCTATATAGCTGGCGACTAGTAACCCACACTCCCAGCCCTAACCATGGCTTCCCTTGTGGCTCTCCAAACTTTTCCAACTTGAAATGCGTCCCCTTGAACAATGTTATAAGTGGTATGCAGTATGTGAGGTTCTCTTTCCCACCCAATCCGAAAATTTGTTTGAAAAGCAGCAATGCCGTTAGCGAAGAGAGTAGCACGGAAGTGATGAACTTGTGGCATTGGTTTTTGTGATTATGATGCCATAAAACCGCAAAAACCCTACTGTAGCTGTGACTGGTAACCGACTATGGGAAAGTGGACGGATATATAGGAGCCTCAGTCTGGAAGTCCACAGATAGAGGAGAGCAGAGACCTTAACACTTCCATTTAGGCCCTATATACATGTGCATTCTCCCCAATCAATTCAAAGTTGTCAATGTTTTCACATAACGTATTGCGCAGACAATGAGACTACGCTACAGGATGCAAACTCCAAGTCTTAATGTTCGCCAATGTTCATAAGACAAGTAGGGCTAAGTCAGTTTGTAGCTGCCAATGGCATAAGGAAAACAATTGAAAATGTATGAGTACGGTTTCCGAATGGTAAACAAGAATGAAAGCGATTCTATTGTAAAAGTAGGATTTTGACTTTGAGATGTTACTTACAACACGATTTTAATAAGTGTCACGATGTTTGACGCTTGACATGCTGTCACTTTTCTGTGTTTGTCTTTTCAAAGGATTCTAAACAACTTTTGTTCTTTATTTGATCTTTAGTCTGAAGCGCGAGTATTCTGGATCTTGGCTGATTCTTTTAGTGACCTTGTATTCCTCCTGGATATCGCCGTCCAGTTCCGAACAGGCTACCTTGAGCAAGGACTAATGGTGTACAAGACCAAAAAGCTGGCAAAGCACTATATTGGCTCAAAGCCATTCTACTTTGATCTGTGTTCCCTCCTTCCTACAGACTTGTTTCAATTGTATTATGGGACAAACCCTATGTTCAGGTACGTGAAGGAATTTTCCTCTATCCATGCTAATGCAGGGAATAAATAAAGCAAAAAAATGTTGATTAGGAGCATAAAAATAAATACATAAATCCTTCATTCCTTCACTTATCATATCATATTCATTCTTAAATCTTTATTTCAGTATTTATAAAGCTTTCCGGTAAGTGACATAGTGAGGAGGCGTTTTAAACATAGCTTGGCCTCATACATTCAGTCAGTATGGTGCAATTCTATGTCTCAAACAGGGAAGCTCTTTGTTAAAATATGGAAGGAAATCATTTGATGTATGTATATGCTAGTGCTTGTGGAGGAGAAAGCTGCTTCTGAAGTCTAATTTAGCACAGGAAGAAAACAAAATTGAAATGAGATGAGCAGTTTTAGGTAGGTCGATATGGTGCTCGGAATAAAGATATAAAGTACGTAAATACACTGCTAGCAGTACATTTACTTTCGCCGTACCGTGTACATCCTTGCATAATGACTTTTTTTTAATTTTTTAGAAAACTAGCTTTCAAGCCGTGCTTTCTATCATGTCATGTAATATATTCAGTTAAGTTTTTTAATTGAATGGTGACATTAAATTGCATACATTTTCTAGCATAAGTCACTTGAGTTCGTTGAACTTGATTGGAAATGTGATTTATAGCATTAATGCACAGTCGCCAACCAACTTGTCAACGCTCATTAATCAATTTTTGAAATGCATTGCAGATACTGTAACTTTCTTGCGTAATTATAAGCTTTTCCATATTGTAAATCTGGATACTAACATCTAGAACTAGACAGATTTTTCATTATTCTGTTCTCCTTATCGTCTATTTCATGATCATATAAAATCCATGTGCAATTCAAGCAGTAAATAGATTATACTTTGGCAGACCAACATTATTACTATAGTTGAGAGCAAGTGTCAGAAAAATCACGCATCCTTAGATTCATGTCTGGTTGTTTCAACAAAAAAAAGAGTTACTACTAGTTGGTCAGGAACATTAAATAGGCATCTCATAATTTATGTAGGACACCTAATATTATACCAAAATCACGTTAACCTGACAAATGGCTCGGGATAGTATCCGTTTACTAGACATGTCTGTATTTTATCTACACTTTTTTTCTCTTTCTTTCAGATTCCCGAGATTTCTTAAAATCTATCGAACATACAACTACTATTATATGGTAGAGTCACGGACCGTTTACCCTAATGTATGGCGTGTGGTTAATCTCATTCATATTCTGTTACTTCTTGCTCACTGGTTTGGATGCTTCTACTTTCTGCTTTCGGAGGCTGAGAATTTCCAAGGTCCTTGGGTATACCCAAATCCAAACAACCCCAATAATACGGAATTTGCTCCTTTAACTCGAAAGTACCTGGGATCCCTCTACTGGTCGACGCTGACCCTGACCACAATCGGTGATCTTCCTACACCCTACTCTAATTGGCAGTAAGTTCTCATCTCTTCATTAATGTGGAAGGTATTTCATAAATTCGCAAATAGCGCAACGTGTGCATTTCATAATTGGATATTAAGACTAATCGTAGCAAGCTCGAAATAGAACCTTTTTGTTCTTAGACTTTGAATCCAAAATGCAATCACTTGAGCGTATGAAATATGTATTTTTCATTTTACAAATTTTCACTTTCGCCCTCAAGTGAAAGTCGTTAAATTCATGAAGGAAAAACGAACACAAGGGGGGGGAATGACCAAAACTACAGAATTATTGATTAACCAGCACAATTTGTAGAATGTGTCCAAATTTATCCACGTGAAATATTTTCCATCCCTCCTGCCAAACCATTATCCACCGAAGGTGAAGTAACAATCCGAAAGAAGAGACATGATGGATGTTCTCCATTCATTTGCTATTTGGCTAGCATGATAAGAATTTCAGGAGAGAGAGTAGGTTTATGGTAAATGGCTGGCTCATTCACATGCATCTTTCGTTTCAATCCAACTTTCCCCTTAAGCTTCTCTTCAAAAGTTATTTCTCTCCTTTCCTCTAACCTGTTTTCACCCCGAAATGGGAGTGGAACGCAAAGCAGTTGAGCTGACAATGACATGAAATGTTTCGTTGCAATATCAGCCGCCATGCCCCAAACTTATATATGGCTGCATCTTTTAGTGCAGTCTCCGCGAAACTTGGTAGAGGTCCATGACTTGCTTGTCCGCCGTAATGTATATATCAGGTTTGGGTCATTCATTGTTCTTATGAAAACAGACAGGACGGGAGCAGAAACGGCAGGCTCACACTCAAGCTCCGACCACGAACCTTTGAGAAATGAATCTTAGAATGGAAATAAAAAGCACGAACTTTCTCTGTTGCATTAATAGAATAAATAAAAAGTGTTTGGGTGTCAGAATGCGAAGTAGGCATATCATTTCCTCGAAGGCTATATGAATACTTAAGACGTATATATTATAGACAACCACCCCAGTTAAGAAGGCATTACGGGGCGAAGCCAGAGGGAAAAGTGGCAGTGGGAAATGGAGCGTAAAGTCAAGTAAATCTTTGTGTCTTTCTTCATTCTTCTCCTGTACATCCCGACAAAAAAAAGCTCACCTTGTTTCTTTCAGTGAACGACTTCCATACATTTTCGGGATTCCTCTGTTTGCTTGTTGGGCTAGTGACTGATGTGGGGGAGCAGCGAGGTGATTGTTGGTTTAATATAAATATATATGCCCAGTAGGCAGTTTGGCTGGTTTGCTATTGAGAATAAAGTCCCTCTCCCCTCCACCACTAGCGCTTTCCAGTTGAAACCGGCAAAAGCGTTTTGTAGGAAAGGCTTAGAGAAGTGTAGGAAGTCGGCTTCTCCGCCAACAAATGTTTTGTAACGCTTGTTCGTTTACAGTTGAGAAAATATCTTTTTTTTTGTGCCAACAACCATTCTTAGATTACTTTTAGTAAATATAATATGTAACATGAAGAAAAGGAAGAAAAAAATATATTTAGTAGCTAAAAGCAGTACATTAGAGGCTTTCATGAAAGAAACATCGCCACCACACCATGATGGTCATCATCGTCTAACAAGCTTAAGCGTTCAGTATCTTCCATTCATTATAGAACATTACCCCATGTAATTCGGTAGGGAATGGGATATGTACTTAAAACACTGAAGATTACATTTCCCTTCCGTGTTTGTTGTTGTCTGTTATATGAAATGTAGCGAGTTCAGGATGGACACTCAAGTTACCGTGAAAAACGCAACTTGAAGGATGGGCCCTGCTGACTGCTGATGATGTTATTGGTATAAAAAGCTGTAGTTTGCTCTGTAATATAATAATGATGAAAGGAATCCATATCTCTAGTTTACCTTGCCATTTATTATCTTGAGTGAAAGGGGACTTATAACCGGGGATTCTGACTTAATTGATATACTAGGCTGATATGTATCACTCAGGAGTATATAGTGATATAAGGCAAGTTTGTAAAAATGTGAGGGACAGAGAACTGAGAATGGTGCAATATTTTGGGTACAAAATTATTTAGGGATTTTGTAGTAAATATTTTTCGGGTTAAAATTATTTTAAAATAAGGTTTAGCAAATGCCTTTCATGCCGTATTATTATGCTTTTGTATTCCTCCCGTGCATAATACCTACGCTATATACTTTTGATGGCGTTAGATTTCCAGCAGCAATAAATTATATGTCAGTCTGAGGTATGAATAGCATTTACAATGTGGTAAACTGACTCCCATTTTTAAGATGAAATACTGTAGATCTCTGCGACTGGCAACCTGAGAGAATCACTCCAGAAACCTATATAAGATTCCTTTTCCAGCAATTCTTTCTCCTCTCCCCATTTCATATCATTTCTTAGGAGGACAAATTCGGAACTGTTCTGTAAATGTTTCCAATGTCTTGAAGCAAGACAGGTATTGTGAGGTAAAGGCTTGGCTTCCATGTAGGAATTTACTTTTGAGACAAAATCCGCAGACAAATGATGACTACGTTTTGCGTACTCCACACCAAAATTGCTACTTATACAGGGGAATCTCCTGATCCAAAGTTTTTACTGGCCCAGTTTGTTAAAAGATTTGAGAATTTTCTTAAACCTTTTGTTACCTAACTTTCGCACTCCCGGAAACCGGAACAGTATCTGTGTTCATCTCTTGTTCTGGAAAACTGCTGTCATCGCTACCTAAATGGGCAGCACATGCTACACAGCTTCAAAAGTCATTATTACATTAACACGAAAAAAATATAAATGAGAAAATCTAGGAAGAAAAAAAAGGTGCATTATGTGGAAAGCAAACCAAACAGCGCAAAAGATATAGCTTCACACGTGGGTTTTGTTAAGATACATATGTATGGAATTGCATATAAGGGGAGAGTTTAGTGGGTGAAATTAAATGGGAGTTTCCGTAACACTTGGAAAAGGAGAAAAACAGGATGATCTGACAAAAAGTAAAAGCTCTAATCGTATACGGGGAGCGTGAGTGCCAAGCACTTTATATCGGGCTCACCATTAAGCGAGACTTTAGCAATGGTAAAGCAACCATCAGAGCTGTTCCTTCCCCATTTATATGCCGTAGTAAAAGAGAATACACCGGGTTCTCGTTTACTCCCAGTTTTACTTTCTTTCTCTTTCGCAGTCTGGAACATAAATAAATGCGGAATAGACTTTTCCCCTGCACCGTATTGTGCGGAGCAAACGGTGGAACCAGGCACGGTGGATGGTAAATACGAGCGGAATGGCTATATTATATGACTGTTGGAAAAGACAAATACAAAACGGTAGCAAATAAAGTACAATAAATGTGTGAATAAGGTCGTTTACGAAACAGTCATAAAGAGATGGAACTAGTTACTGCTCACTCAACACCAATATAAAGGGAGGGTGTTTATAGGGGAGAAAGGCATTAACGCAATTGACAGCAGCAGTGCGAACGAATTAGTTTTTCTAGTTTTAATGTACGGACGCGATGCATATATTGGAGGGAGATAGTCATATATTATCTCGACTATGTTATATTATTCAGCAGTTATATAATTTTCATGGGATTTTATAATTGTAACTGCTTTTTAGCGAGCGTGGGTCGGCAGGCTGGCTATATGTGTAGGGGAGGGGAATAATAAATACGGTTGGAAAACCAGATGTATCGGGTCATGCATGATAAAGGGCTGTATGGAAGGTGAAATGAGATGAAAAAGTGGTCCGTGGGGATTGGAAAAAGTTATATTTGAGATGAGAGGAATATTATTAGCTGGTCTGTCCATGATAAAACATTGTTTCCGACTTCCTTTCCAATAACGTTGAATTTCGTGTAAAAAAGAAGAGATTGCTTGAAACCGAAGAAGGGAAGGAAGGATTTCCACAAGAAATGACTGGATGAATGTTCAAAATATTTAGAAATCTCTGTGATATATACATAATTTGGAGGCCCGTGTGCTAAAGTAGGAAAAGTACATTCAAAAGATATCACTGATATCAGATTTTGCTCCATAAATACGTTGAGTATAATCAGTCAAACCCTAGTAAAGCTAATCCGTAGTAAATATTTGTCAAGGTAATTGTCTGACTGTTTATCATTTGACATACTACACTGTTTTAGCCGCTTCCCATTCATTTACTCCAGGAATGGGCCAGGAGCCGGATAAACATTTTTGAGTAATCATCCCGCATTATATTATGGCTGCTTACGTTGGTGGCGTTAACCTTTCAGTTAGTATTAAAACGTTCCAACAATTCACTGGAAATAGTATGCTTTAGTACAGACCCCCTTTCAAATCTTGTTGACAATTCCCGTAGGAATTGCAAAACTTTCCTTAATACAGTAACAAAATAGAAGGAGGATGTTTTCAGGGAGGCTCATCCTTCCTACCATATTTTTACATGCATAAGCATGTTAATTCATATACACAAATGGGATTTGCGATATATGTATATATTATTAGTAGTCTACCTAAAATGAGTATATTTCCGGTCCCAGAGTCCTTATTCAGGAAAAAATAGTGGGGTAAAGCGCTAACAATAAGCATAAGCAATAAATGAGCAGGCAGCTTTTTAGGAACTCGACCTGCCTCCATCGCTCCAGGCTCGGAAACAGCTTCGAACCAACCAACCCAACATGCACCTAAGTCATTTATCATTGTATTCTTTTCTCTCCAGCATTTTTGTCAATATATATCTTTCTCCAGCACTAGTCACTTTCTCTTTCTAAAAGAAGAGTCATCTCCTCTCCCTTTCAGAATCGCATCAGGGAAAAGAGTGAAAGGGTTGAGAGTGGAGTATCGTTTTAAATTACCAAACTTTGAAAGCCCTCCTAAGATTTAAATCTCAAACTGTGGGAGTTGAGTAATGTGATATGACGTGATGGGGGAATATAATCATGAGGATAGGATATTATGTTGATATTTCTATTTTTCAGTCAAGTGCCCCCCCTCCCACTCCATATAAGCAGGTAAACTAAAACCCGACATATGCTCAGGATATAGTATTGTTCCAGCGCTGAGAAACTCGCTGTGAACTTTAGCAAGTTCATCCTTTAAATATGGGACCAGCTCACTTTCTCCGTAGCTTACTGAACATTATCAGTCACTTATATTAACATTATATCTTCCATTGTGCTAAATTTAGTTTCTGCAACACGTTAAACCAAACTCTTTTCAGCAATTATTTTCTTTTCTAAATTTATGTATCTACTTCATAAAGTGAGACCAGTTAATTAGGGTGAATTAACAAAGAAAAAAAAAGTGTAATTAAATTTCCCTTACTAATAAATCCGCATTAGCCCACTATACTAGTAAGAGGAAGTAATAGATGCAAACTGAGTACTAATCAAGTAGAGAGGGAAACTCATCCGCGGCTAACTTAATTTCCCTGGTATTTTAGCGCAATTAATACACTTGGCTCCGAAAAGTTTTCCCATAAAATGTTAGCATATTACAGAAGGATTTTTTTTGGATTAGCAACTTATTTGACCTTATATATTTTTTTTCCAGAGACGGAGCAAAGAACATAAAACATTCCAGACATAAATGGAAGTGTAGTGTAGTGTGACAGTATTTTTATTGACAATATCAATGCAAGGGCTTCTGTGCCGACATTAGTCTTTTTTTTCGGTAAATTATTTTCATCATAAATCACCACTAAAATATAGCTAGAGCGATACTAAAGATCAAATAATAAAAGCCCAGCTCATCAAATAACGGGCCAACTTTTTCTCTCTGGATTTCGTATTTTTTTTTCTTCCGTTAGAAATGAAATACGTAAGTATTATCCTCCCGTCGTATTGTTCAGCCTACTTCACTAGTCATTCAATTCGTTTTTGTCGTGTGCTTCCAAATCCATACATGATACATGACTTTGCTCTGATCATAATAAAACCTAAAAGTCCTTACGTATAGCCATTACCACCATTAAATCTCTTCTATATCCTCGCCCGCCCGCAATATACAAGGATAGTTATCTATGCATAAGTATAAGCTGTGGTGAATATGATTATAAAATGCTTTGAAAAAACGCGGTCTGCGCCCACACACACACCTACCACATCACTCACCAACGCCATACTACTTCATAAAAAAGTACTCGCGGATCCCAGACAGCAGTGGGTTGTGGGAGGAGTGGATTGAAAATGACTACTGACTACTGAGCATTTCCAGTCTCAATATCTCAAACGCTTTCTCCAGTACGAATAGTTTTTTTTTAGCTCCGCACTTAAGACAAGTGAAAGATTTTCCTTGGGAGTTTATGGGACTTTGTGGAAATGTACAATAAAAAAATTTAAAATACATGTACCTACGAATATAGCATCTCTCCGCAGATATTATTCTTCCTTTCCCGAATCTGGATATCTTTACTAACGATGATAAGCATCAGTATGATCATTACTATTCAGATGGGGCGAACTGGGAAAGTATGATGCTTCCTTTTTCTTCCCAAGTAGTGCAAGTCTAGCGGTAGGCATAGTAGTATTATGAAAACAGACAGATAGACACAGACACGAGAGAAGTTTCTGTTGAGGCTGAACGAAAATCCGTTTGCACATGCTATGTTTGCTGGTGGCTTCGTATATCTACTTGAAATGATGTTAAGGGGATGACAAGTGGCCATGATTTATGGCGCTGAAAGACAGGAAGCATACAGACCACTGCTCCTCCAGTCTCGGTATAATACTTCTCCAGTAGGTTTTATTAGTTTCAAAAGGAAATGGGAGAAAGGCAGGAGGATTGGAAGTGGCGTTGGTGTGGTGGGTTACATAAATATAGGTTTTTTTTAAACTTCAAATTCTCTATCCCTTGATGAAAATCATCTCGTTTTTCTTCTTCTCGATGAAAGGGCCTACATGGACTTTCCATTTGAAATTTGTAACATGACATTTCTTATGTATTGGTCTGTCCCTCTGAAAATCTTTGAAAGCCGCCGGAGCCGTGTTCCCATTTTCTCTCTTAATGTCGGGTTTGCCGGTAATAGGGTATGATGATTTGATCATGGGAGCCGATAAGGCTGGGTGCAAAGTACAGTTGACGAGCAAAGTTGTCGGGAATAGTTTAACATGATTTAATCTTTGGTTATTGCTTTCACAACTACATAAATGGTTTTAAAAGAATCATTGTGCGTTAGTCAATAAAGATATGGACTGTACATGATCCAATCCAATCTTTTCCAATGGCATAAATGTTTATAGATTTGGTGGAGAAAGTGTCTAAAATTCGGCTGAAATTGTATTAAGTACGGCTGGAAGATAGTCATTTAGCGCAAAAAATTAATCAACACGTCTGATCGTTGTTTATTGTGTTTTTATCAACTTTTCAAGACTTGGAAATAGGTCAACTCCATTTAATCCGTTAGAGACAAGTGGTTTTCGGAGTCAAGCGCATAAATCACGACTTCTCTACATTCGAAGCGATATCGGGTTAGTTGCCTTCAGCACTTTTCTATCTTAACGTCGCTCCAGCTCAATCGTACACTCTGCTAGAAAATAAGATTAAAAAATAGCAAGAGTGGGATAGACAAAGGTCAAGTCAAGCATGGTTGAGTAATTATCTGCTTTTGCCATACACTCCCCAAAAAACTTTTAAACAGTTTTCAAATTAATTATTCTAGAGTACAATGAGCGTTATAGTAAATGTTTATGTTTGAAGTAAATTAGCAAAAAATAGTAACTTCCGTCGTTTGAAGAATCACAAATGTCGCCGTTTATTTTCGGGTTATCGAGTTCGTCCAAGTAGGGAGAATATTTCCTTTTTTATCTTCGAGCAATGGTCTTAGGAAAATGGCTGTATTTGTGCATTCGTTGTCGTTAGTTATGAAAACATAATTGTGTGACGGACTTTAAAGGGAAAACGCCATAGGGTCCTTTCATGTGTATAGGACATTGTCATTTTGGTCCATTTGAGAAAATACTCATTTCATTCCCAACTACATTCTATAAATTAATTTAATGTTCTCCCCCTAGAATATAGGAAGTTGACAGGACGAAACCGTTTTTGTTAAGAACTGTTATGAAAGGCTGACAAATCTTGCAAGACGAGACTGAAATGCTTTATTGTTTTATCCGAGGCTGGATTCTGTATTAGGAGACGAGACAAACTTGGAGAAAGTTATTGTGCCATTCAGCTAAACTAATAATGTATCTACATGGTATATATACCTAACCCAACATATTAAAAAGTTCTTCATTTTGATGAGATTCTTTTGGAGGCTGTTCGTATGTATGACCTAAGAAACTTGAATCATTGTCATTCTACTTGTCATACACATTTAGCTGTGGGATGCCTTATTTATTCACAAATACAATAGCATCCCCTCATACAATACAATCATGGACGTGTACAACCGGATTTCTCAACAGAGGGCAAGAGTAGTGGATGGCAAATACAATTTAGCTAAACACTCGTAATATAGCGTTCCAATTCCAATTATATCGAATCACCCTTAACAAGGAAGACTTTTGAAACCGCAGCAGGAGTTAATTTCGGATGAGACTGTTGCCATACAGCATAACACTTGTCAAATTATTTATTCAGATTTTGCAAGTTTAAGCTTCCATCAAGAAAACCTATCTCAAGAGGAGGGGGAAGCGTTGCAAGTATGACTTTTGCAAACTGAACTAACATGAAAGAAACTAACCTCGATCAGCTAAGATTTCTTGAAACATCCTCGTCATTCATCCTTCAGCCACAAAAACCTTCCTTTTGCATCAACATATGCGCTATTAATAATAAATTATATTGATTGTAAAGCAACCTAGGAACCTGTCCAACCAAATAACAACCGACTCGTATGAGTGCAGTAGTGAAAGTTGAGTAAACTAACAGAATTCCCCTGTAACGATGAAACTATGTGAAATTCACATATGCGAATTTAAGCAACCCAATCCTCAGCCATATTATTTAATCCAATTAGAGAGAGCTCTTTCCCAATCTTTTCTCTTGCTGCTAGAAGGAATCACTTTTGTTTCGGTTATGCACAGTCCTATTTAAAATGACAAAATAAAAGTGCCGAGTTAGTGTTGTCATGTCGATATACTTTGGGGAAAATTTCAACCTGAATGCAATTTGTGGCATGCATGTATCCCACCCATGAAGATGCTACTCCCATGTCTATAGAGGTAATCAAAAGAATGAAAATCAATTTTCAATGGAATATGAAAATAGAAAGTGGCAGGGTGAAGTAATGATGCAACAGAGCTAAACAGCCTGAGTACCTTTTGTTGAGTATTTTTACTTTCCCCACTTTCACCAACGTCTACGTAAAAAAAACGTTGAAAATGATTTAAGTTATATCAAACTTTGTAACAAGTTGCCCCAGAGCTACCTGTGAAAGTACCAATGACTATCTATACATAGCCATTGCTAATTTTGGTATTAAAAAGTACTTGAGGAAACGCCGTCTCAGACACACATTACAGGGGTTAGCTTAGTTACAATAAGTTTTTTTTTGTTTGAATCCCCCCTCCCGGATCCAATTGGCACACGCATAAATAACAAGAAGGGAAAAAAAAGTTTTCGAACAGCCTTCATGGAATCATCATAACTTGAGCGTGAAGAACTTTATATTTTATTAGTCTCTCCAAATTTTCGTAGGGACGAAGAGTTCATCCATTGACTTACTTTTCTATTCATATATATGTCTAGAGATCTCAATCCTAGCTCCAACTTCTTTTGTGATGGGAACGAGTAAAAAGAAAGTTTGATAAGGACCAAAGCACTGAAATAACTATCACTCTTGTACACTATTTGATTTCTTATATCCTGTCAGAGTGTTCTGTTAATATTTGAGGGGAAGGGAGAACGGAGAAAAGGATTAAAAATAGAAGGGAAAAAACTTGACTGTTGGTAATAATGGGAGATGTTGCTTATAGTTCGGTTCAATGAAAACTGTTCGAAAGCTTTTTGGGGGTGTTTCTACAAAAATGTTTTTTTGATTCCTTATGTCTATTCACGATGATAAATATTATGTATGTGATGGAGCGCATTTAATGAATTTTTTAGAAAGATCGGATCAGAAACATGAGAAATGACTTTGGATTTTGTCCCTATTAAGATCGTTTTTGTTTCGGTTGAAAAAGCTGGTAGTTTATTGATAAGTTTATTAATAAACGAATCAATTGTGTGACATGTGCTGAGACTATTTGTGTTTATAGTTGTGCTCTTTGCAGTTTTCTCTTTATTCAGGTGTAAACAGATTCCCTGCTCGAGTTCACGTTTCCTTTCGGTAAAGTGAATGATTAAAAGTAAGGTGGGAACTGGAGCAAAAGTAACTTTGAAAAAAGAGAATGATATTTTCTATTAATGAATTCCGAAACAAAGCATAATTCTGATTTCCGATTCTCAAAATTCATTAAATATGCGCGAAATGATTTTTGATGTATATGAGCATGAGTTGCAATGTATGTTATATGTCTAGATGATTCTAGCCCTTATCCATTCCTTTGTTTGTTTCAGGTACCTTTTCACCATTATTAGTTACCTCATTGGAGTTTTCATTTTTGCCACAATTGTCGGTAAGTGTTACTTTTTTCAGGTTTGATGAAGTTTTGAAGAAGTTATATAGGTTGAGCTGAAGGGAGCTGCCTATAAATCTACAAATTTCATGGTTATTGAACAACATAGGAAGATTATATTGTTCAATTTGATTAATTTACAGGACAAGTTGGTAACGTGATAACAAATCGAAATGCCAATCGCTTGGAATTTGAAAGACTTTTGGTAAGTCGGTTGTTGTTTATGCTTTCTCATTCTCCATAAAACTTCTACCACATGTCCAGTTTTTCTTAAAAACCATTTCATGTTGTGTTCCAGGATGGTGCAAAAATGTATATGAGGCACCACAAAGTGCCACGTGATATGCAACGTAGGGTTCTTCGTTGGTACGATTATTCATGGTCCAGGTAACGGAATGCAGATAAACGATTTTTATGACATGCCGTAATCTTAGCATAGATAAAAATTAGAATTATGAACATGGCAAGTTTATTGCAATCATAAAATCCCTCTTTAGAGGAAGAATACAGGGAGGTGGTGATATTAACACGGCCTTAGGACTGCTGCCTGATAAGCTCAAGACGGAGTTAGCTCTCCATGTTAACCTTAGTGTATTGAAAAAGGTTAGAGTTAGACGCAGTTTTATAATACTCCTTTCATGATTATATTTTTTGTTACTGGAAAGTCGTGAATAATTTAATATTTTTCCCTGTTCTCCTTCTCCCCCAAAGGTTACGATATTTCAAGAGTGTCAACCGGAATTTCTTCATGACTTGGTGCTCAAAATGAAAGGTACAGAATATCTATGTTACGTATGCAATTGGCTAAAATAACAATACCACTATCCTAAAATTCATTGCCTATTCATCCTATATCTATTTATGCCATTCCAAATGTAAAAATTGCTGTTAAGATAACACAAACTGCACTTCCTACTCCCTCCCTTGTAACTGTGCATTTAGCTTGAGGACTCCCGCATATTTCTTCTTCCACTCTTCCACTTCAGTTCCTATTGCTCCCTCCCTCCTCTTGTACTTCCGCCCTCCACCTCCTTCCTTCCGTTTTGGCATTTCCGAAAGTGTCAGAGGTCAACGGTTCACCTACTCACTAATTTATTATCCTCAACTAACACTGGATTGTTATACGTTCACTCAAGTCACTTTTATGCCTAATGTACTCAACACATGTAATTTAACGTAAGGTAGTGTCACACGCCTATAGTAATGTAAATGTTTGCGTCGTTCTACACATATATGTTTTCAATAGGCATTCAACTAGCATCTAATTTTACATATTTTACAAATTCTTGCAGCGTACATATTCACTCCAGGTGACCTGATTTGTCGCAAAGGGGAAGTAGCACGAGAGATGTTTATTATTGCGGATGGCATTTTAGAAGTCATAAGGTGGGGAAATGTACATGATGTTGGGATGGAGGCTTTCTCCAAAATTTTATAAATATACTAAAAGGCAAATCTAATATTTCCATTACTCAATTTTACGATGTGCAGTGAAACAGGGAAAGTTCTTACTACCATGCAGGCAGGGGATTTCTTTGGGGAAATCGGAATCCTGAACTTGGATGGATTAAATAAGTATGTCAGCTCATGTATAAAACGGCATGTCGTTTCTGGATTGACAGAAGGCTAATGAATAATTTTTGAAGAGTTGTGTAATTGCATTTAATTGTACCTGCAGACGTACGGCAGATGTTCGCTCAGTTGGTTACTCAGAGCTCTTCAGTCTTTCTCGGGAGGATGTATTGGCTGCAATGAAAGATTATCCTGAAGCTCAAGTAAGACTGACATTTAAAGAAGGGGAGAACGATATTTCATTCTTTCAGCAAAAGTATTTGCTTTCATCATCTTGTTTGTTGTTCTGCTTAGGAAATACTTCAAACACTTGGGAGAAAGCGGTTAATGGAGGCAAGGAAAGCGTCGGGTCCTGCCAATCCGAAGAAACCGTCTGCAAGTGAGGTAGCAAAGAAGGCTGCACAAGTTCTAAGCCTGGTAGCTAAGGAAGCACCTGATGGCGGCGGACAAGTTGGGGATAGCACAACGGGGAAGAGCATAGTCGAAAAATTACAAAGTGATTTTAAAGGACTGAAAGACGTCATTCGCAGAAGTAGAAAAAGCAATTCGAGGTTAGTATAACTGTAGTTTACATTAATCAGTTTTTTACAGTTTTTTTTTTGAGGGGAAAACAATATTCTTACCGGATTGTTGGGCTAATGAATACAGTAAAGACGACTCGAGTGAGCCAGACTCAGGCAGAACCGATGGTGATGATGGCCGTAGAGAGAACTCATTCCCTCCACCTCGTGGAGTCTTAAAACGAATGCATAATGTTTTAAGTGATGAAAAAGAAAAGGAACCGTCCACTTCTACTTCTACCTCTACATCCTCACCTTCAATCCTTAGTAAACGGGGTGTTGGAGGAAAGCGCGTGCAACTCCCTCTCGCCAAGTCTCCCCCCAGTCCTGAAAAAGTGCATGAAGTTATCGGAGAAGGTCTTCCTCTAATGCAGAGATTGCGTTTGCTCAAACAGAAGGAAGAAAGGGAGAGAAAGCAGCAGGAGGAGCGGGATGCTATGATGAAGGCACTTATTCCAAGCAAGAAACCTCAATCGCCGCCATCCACCACCACACCTACTCCAACTGTAACCGTAGCTCCAAGTGCACCTAAGGTTAAATCTTTTAAAGCGATTCTTTCACAGAGTGGGATCGTTAAAACTAAAGCTTCTGTGGAGGTTCAACCGAAATCCGCAGCTCCTCCTGAAATAAAAGAAATAGTAAAATCTGAGACGCCTACGACTAAAGAAGGGGACAAGCGTGATAGTATATCCTCCATAGAATCTGGTTCAGTCTTTTCATCTACTCCTCCATCCAGCTCTTTAGCACTTCGTGCACTTAGCCCCCCACCGAAACCGGCATCTCTCCTTATTGGTGAGGCCGCTGCAATGGCAGCATCACGGGCCACAACTGAGCCAATTTCTATAACTGCTGCTCCAACGCCACCGAAACTGTCTTCCCAGATATCTTTCTCTCCTCCTGTATGGTCTGGTAGTATGTCACCTCCAGTATATGAACCGGTTTCCGTTGGAAGGGATCGTTCCGCGTCTGCCAGTTCGGCTTTTGCTTCATCTTCGAAAGAGACTGACTCTTCCGGGTTCATACGGCCTGCCGCTTTGCATTTTCGCCAAAAGACGTATGGATCTGTGGATGATCTTTCCCCGGAATTCTCGAGATTGCCATTTGTAAAAAAGTTGAAAATACTTAATGAACGCCAGAAAATTGCTGTACTTCTCATGAGTAAAACTAGCAGCAATATATTGACCCGTAGCACAAGTGAAGGTTCCAACGAGACCACGGCCGTCGTTGGATCTACAACCATTGAAGGCACCGAGGAAGATCAACTGTATTCTTTAGCGTTAGGTAGGAGAACCCAATCCAATCAAGAGCAATTACAAGGTCAAGGGAGCGAAGAGGATCCCAGCAATCTTCCGTCGACGTCAGCGGATGTAGCTGGGAAATTGCCTGGAAAGTATGATCAAAGTCCCCCAGAACGAGAGGTCAAGGATAAAAAGTCAGTCGGCCAGCAGCAAAAGAGGCGTGAGCTGGAACAGAGCACAGGAACAATTGGAGTACCATTTAGCAAACAAACTCAGTCGTCAAGTGCTACAAATATCGGAGATGACTCAAATGCCACAAAATGCCTTACTAAGTTTAAGTTAGAAGTTAATGAAGCAACGGGCACGATCAATAGTAATAGAACTAATCTACCAAGCCGTCTATCCCCGTCCCCAACGAATAGCCATGTCAGTGTAAAGAAACGAAAGAATGGGAAGAAAACTACAGATAAAGAGGATGATGACGCCTCCTCCAGCAGCAGTACCTCTTCAACACCTAGTCCACCAGAAATGGACAGCTCGGAAACGCCAGAACGTAGAAATCTTAAAAGCATCCTAAAGCGGCTGGCAAAGTCCGAGGATGTCACGGAAAGTGAATCAAAACGAGCCAGAGAATCGGGATCTGCCGTAACGAGAAAACTTGATGAGCGAAAACTACTGAAAGCTCCCACCATTGAGGGATACGCAGCTCGACATCGCAAGTTTGCAAAAAATGTCACTTTTCACAGACAAGCGGTGACTGTGCTATCCCCAGAGGAAATTGCCTCAGCCGGGATCAAATCGGAGAAGGGCTCTCTGCATATTTCTGAAGCTTATCGAGTTGTGAGACCAGACGGGATCCCGTATGAACCAATGACGGATTTTAGAATCGATACGGATCTCAATACCCAGGCGGAAATTATTCCTGTTAGTGATGACCCATTCAATGATGACGTAAGCAGTCGCGAAATATACTTGTTGTAAAAGTTGCCATATAGATATTTGCTAAAAATTTTTATGATTTAAATAAGATGTCACTAACATGAAATATTAATTTACAGAATATCAAATCGTTCAGAAATCTCATGGTTATGAAAGGAGAGGATATACAATTCGCAGGTGAACGACATCCGGCCACACTACAAATTGGGTTAAATATTGCTCAAGAGGAATGCATTGGCAGCGTTTTCATGGGAATCAAAGCAATTATTCAGTCAAAAGTGGATGAAATACACTCGAGGTTTCAGGATAATTTCAACACACTAGAGCACGAAGTACGGAAACGGGACGAGATAATCTTCCGTCTTCAGCGTCGTATCCAAGAACTGGAGAAAGTGGCTGACCGTAGAAGACCCAGAAATGGGAATGGAATGAGAGAGGATTATGATCCACTGGATTACGGAAATGACGGGGACAATGAAATGGATGATATTGATGGTGAACTAGATAACGACGAAGAGTTGCTCTTGGAAGCGGAGCCAGCATTGCAAAGAAGATATCCCCTAGAACTTCAAACGTCCTACTTGTTTAGCCGGGGTGATTCCATTGACACTGTAATCAGCGCTCAGGATTATGAAGATGAAGTATTTGAACGGTCTGAAGTGGGTAGTCGGTTAGCGAGGCAGTCTATGGATGAGCCTAGATCTAGCACACATTATGACCAGCAGCAACATCGACGGTCGAGAGATATGGGAAATGGGGATGGCCAGCCGAAGCATTCCACCCCAAGTTGGTCACAAATTTCGGAAGAAGAGAAAATAGGAATGAGTGAGTTTGGTAAAGCTCCATGGCAGGTTGAGTTTCATCGGGATAGAGACTCGCTGCCCCCTCCAAATGAAAAACGTCACGGAACAAGGAATCTGGATAAAGACTCCGTAGCTGTAGACATTGGGAACACATCGACGGAGTATGAATCATCGGGTTCTTCTGGTACTGAAGAAACCAAAGGCCGCAGAACACAACGTGGTATAGAGGAAGTTTTACATAGACGGCTGAAGGAAGAACCAGTTGCGTTGGATGACGATGATGAGGAAGAGGAGGGGGACCAAACAGATGCTGGGAGTGATGAGGAAACGGAGGATTCTTCTGCGGATGAACCTGAACTAACAAACAAAAATTGGGAGGTCAAATTACTTGCCAAGGAGATGGACAAGATAGAGAGAACTCGACCAGACAACTCGAAAATGATAGGCGAGGCAGAGCATTTGCAAGATGAAATCCAGCAAATGCGCGATGCTGTCACATCTGGAGAGCTTTCTCCTTCGGAACTGGACATGCTAGAGTCCATCCTACAAACAAAGTCGAGACGGGTTAAAGAAATAGTCAAAGCCCTCAGCGTGGAAACCCCATTTCCACCCTCGGGTGAAGTGAAAGCAACCACCTCCACTGCTCTGACAAGGGAGACTTCGCGAAGGAAGCCAAACACGTCAGTTGTGAGAAGTGTGGAGGACTTGCATGGAGCATCATCTGGCTCATCCTCTTCCCTGATTAGACCATTACGATCCAACCAGTTTCAGACACTCACAGCATCCGAATTACCTACCAGTCCGGCTTATCTTCAACCTCGCCTTAGTTTAGGTGTTTTACCATCCGTATCACCATCCATGAAACCTTCAACTTCCACTGGTAAGACTGAAAAACTGAGTCCCGGCGAGAGAAGAGAACTTCACAAACTGGTATTCTCAAGAAAACGGTCCACAACCGTGAGGAGGCAATCCAGTTTGTGTGAAACAAGCTTAACCACAACGACAGCGCTCCAAAGTGAAAGCGAACGAAGAAGGGAAAGCGCTGGTGCGTTTCCAGTTTCCGCCGCTACTCAAGCAGCAACATCATCAACAAAGTCATTTTTCTCCAAATTCAGTCTCGTTCGCCAATTTACTTCACGAGGTTCTGGCAACCAAAATCCTGGACATGAATTAGGCCTAACATCGGTCACTGGTCCGGAAACTTCTACATGTAAACAGATATTAGCAACTACTGCGAACACAGAGTTCATGACAGGAAATACCTCAGCTCTTTCTTCGTCTGTGAACAGCGAGCGTAGTAAAAATGAAGGAAAAGGTCAGGGAACAACAGCCCCGAGCACCAGCACCAGTGCTACCGTCTCATCTTCCGTGGTAAGCTCAACCGTAACGGCGACAACGGTTTCGGAGACTGCTCCTTCAACGCCTGCTACCACCTCTACTTCCCCAGCACAACCTAGCTCGTCCTCAAAGTCTTTGCATACTGGGAGAGCCTCCACTACTTCGGAGCTTGGCAGAGAAAGTCAGTCCTTGTTGAAGAAATAGCTATGTGCAGGTAAGAAAGTAACCCCCTAGTTACATAGCCCATACTTTTTTTTGTTAATTAATATTCAACTTGCTGTTGGAAAATTAATTAAAATAAATCATCTCCCTTTGAAAATCTTTTCAGGAGAATTATGTACGCCCCATAAGTCAAGTAAAGGATTCCGAGCTTACATTCATGAAGATGCACAACAGTTGCCAGATGAACGTTTTATTTGTTTCAGTTTCATTGACGGAAATTGTTTGTGATTAAAATCGACTACCAACTTGTAACCAACCACATGACTTGAGTCCCTCATCGCCCCCGACCATATTTTGGTTCATTGCCCCTTTTATATATGTCGCTATGAAAAGGTACAAAGTCCTATTATGTAATACTTATTTATATGGATACTCTCATCTAGGATTAAATGCTCTGGATGCTTTTACAACGTTCCAACTTCAACTTATCTGCTGTACATAGGTAATTCTATAAGGAAAGGAATTTTGCCAAAAAAAGCAATTATTTTAATGGTAAAATTACACTAACAATGGCCAGTCCTACTGACTATACGTTACAATAATAGAATATGAATATTATTTGTAAATATCTTTATGAGGCTATCGTTCATCGTTACAAGAGGAAAAAAATTCAACGGAATTTTACCTAATGCTGGAACATGACTTTTTACGTTAAATTCACTATATGAAGTATGTATGATTGGCTATGCATGTCATGTCTCGTCTTTGTTGCATGACATTCTCAAGAATAATGGCAATGATAATTGAGTTCGCAATTTGGAAAATGATAGCTGCAATTATATTCATAGTTTTACCACTATTAAATATTATCTATAACTAACTACGTGTCATCTCGCTATGAATCGCGGGTGTCATGGGCAAATATACATTTACTAGTTTATCGTAAAGAAACTTTTAAAATAAATATGCACTATGCATTTTACTACCCAAGTAGATAAAAAGTTGTATTATAAACAATAATTATTTAAAAAAATACTTATGCACTTGTTAAATGCACATGATTTGTATTAAGGACTATAGAAATGAACATACTATTTTATATTTACAGAAGTAAAAAAAACACTTTTTTGAAGTAAAAGTGTGAGTTTCAACTGATGATACATTTTAAGAACTACTTAAAATTGACAGAATCTACAATAAACTATAGAGTAATGAGCGCCAATTTATAACGATTAAGTGATCCATAGTGTGACCAAAAACTGTTTATTACAACTGAATATATTACGTGGAAACCGCCGAAAGATGCCTGATTGCATTTTTGAATGTATTTCTAAGAACAAGCAAAAATGTTTTTTTTTAAATGTACACAATCAATTCATAACAAGTATTTCTTTTGTCTGAAGAATTTCAGTTTCATATTTATAGTAATATGTAAAACTACATAGATCTACGTATTACATTGCGAAAATAGTTTTTTTTAGCGATATGATTTGTAATTGGCAAACAGTCATGAAAAGGATTATGTGTGGTGAAACAATTTAGATTAATTTTGTCTAGTCAATTTTACTTTTGCTATAACTTTTGGTTTGAAAGGGAATATATTTCTCATAAGGATGAACTTTAAATCAAGTGTACGCTTTTCAATTTGTTGGATATACTGTTGCGGGTTGAAACCGTGTCTCATCTTCTCTTCCTTAAAATATTAAGTCATTTGTTAGCCTTTAAGCAGGGGAGGTTCCCTGATTGATTGATACAAAAGGTGCATTAAATTCAATTGACGCAATATGTGATTTGTCAGCTGTAAGTTTTAAAATTAAAAAAAAAACCTCAGAAGTTAAAAATTTCACATAAAAAATGGGATTTTTTGTAGTTATTCCTTTGTCACAAATATTGCACACATCCACCAACTCATTTGTCATCCGGTACTTATGTCAAGATCACAAAAATGTTTGCATAATTGGCAGAGTTTACCGCTTTTGCATGCTCATGTCGTGGCTCTTTTAATAGGATTATGCAGATAACTTCATCCATCATGATAAGACTTTCCTGTTAAAATACGTCAGCAATACAAATTGTTCTAATTTGTCAGTCTCTGGTCTAGTCCTAGTGACTAGTTTGTGTAAAATTAGTGATGCAAATGATAAAGACAAGATAGTTGTCATGTAGTTTTCATGTCTTTTTGACAAACTGGCTGACACCACAACACACCATGACAGCGACTTAAGTAACTACTTCCCCAGTTCCGTACTTCCACTCGAAACATACAACTTTCCGTACAGGTTTTGAATAATTATGCGAAATGCTGAAACAAATTTCCCCCTAATCATGTCTAGATGGGAAAGGGTTTGAGGTTATGTACAAAATTGATTTATGACCAAGTAGTTAGCTTTGCAATTTGAACAGAGATTAAATTAAAAGGAGCAAAAGTACAAGTATATATAATTTATAAACATTCAATTAGTGTGACAAATTTATTCCTTCTGTAAAAAACACTACTGAAGTTGTTAATTAACGAAATTTCTTAATCTAAACATTTCCACCTTCCCAAATCAATTTTCGTGTAAAGTTACAATTAGGACAGACAGCCTTGTCTGCCGTTGCTAACATTCAATACATATTGCCATTGGACCTACAAAATATAAAGTGGTAAATTTCATTTAATTAGATGAAAGTTTTAATTGGAAATGGGATTTATTCGACGAGGTGATAGAGTTGTTTTCCGAAAAGGAAGTTCCATATTGGTGTTAACCATGGCAAATGTAATCATAGCTGAAGAATAGGCAGGTAAAATTAATATGTACTTAATGAAGTGCGGGGTGTAGATCTCCTGCAAAAATTACAAACAAAACTGTTAAATAGTTTCTCCCAAAAAGCGCTGACCATTACAATTTGAACAATTTACTACGGCTTTCACTTACATTCTTCTTGACTTCGACGCACACATCTAGCAACTTTACGTTTGAATTCACTGTAATTTTCTCTCCACTCTTTCTGCAATTTGTAATTAGATTAATTAATTAATAACAATTAATAGACATCAGTATATCAACAGGACATACAGGGTAGTTTGAATAATTAGAAGTTCACTGTAATTAAGTTTAACTACATGCACCAATCAAGTGACTGATAAACCTACCAGGTGCAGGAAGAGGAAAGGTCAAACAAAGGCATAGAGATAGGTATTAAAATTTCTTACCGCAGCATCCACGTTGGCCGGACTTTCATCATTTGGATCAGCTAACATTGATATTACCGATATCAATATAGTTTCCACCGTATGTACGGGCAGCCACCGTTCGGAAGCCTTTTCATATCCCCATTTGTCGTCACCAGGCTCGTGCAAAATTGAGATGCAAACATCACCACTTTTATCGACTGAAACGGAAAAATTTAAACTAAATTAAATGCTCGTCTATCCTTAAACAAGTGAAGTAATTTGGTTAGTTATGATAACCACACGTTCTTGGCTAAATACCTAAAACTTTAACAAATGCAGATAGAATAATAACACGCATATACTGTAGTCTGCGGTTAAGTAAGTATTTATCATTGTTCATTGTTCTAGGTTAAAATATCTTGGCTCTAATTCATCTTACAAGTGTGAGGCTAAAGCGTTTCCACAGCTAATCTTAAGTAAGTAAATCATCTATTATTTAATCGGAAGCAGACAGCGTTAACTTTAACTTTAAAGGCAAAACCAGTAGGCACCTAAATGAAACATGAAAAGATTCACTGATCACAAGACCGAGCCCACTGCAATGTATGACAATGAGTCGAGTCAATGATGAATTGATAAGACGGACAGACATTAAGATACACTAGACTAGACTTATATTATCATATTTATTAATTATGCTGTAAGTTGACAAAACTACTTACTATTAGGATGCCAAATTTCGGTGATAAATTTCATTTTAGGTGGTCGTAGAGGATATTCCCGTGGAAAATATAAATGCGCTTTGAAAAAACCTCCCTCGCTGAAATTGAAACAAAAGATTATCATTTTTTTTAGCTGAAAACGATTTTCAATTCAATTAAATAATTTAATCTCTCAAGCCCTCTCAAACATTATTGAATTGCTCATGACTCCAACTTACTAAAGCGTATCTGGTGGTCCGATAATCAGTACTTCCCACTTATAAATATCGTTGTCATCAATGAGACCCGCTGAAAATCCCTCTACAGGATTTTTATTGAGCTCTGAAATGCAAGAATAACCGTTCATATTTAGTATTTACCCTCCAGCAAATTTTCACAGCCATGGCTAATAGCTGTGATTCCATCTTGTCGGCACTTTCAAATCAACTGAATGCAAAAGCACGCCAAATGGTATGGATGCGCAAAGGTGAACTTACAACACCGCACCGGTCAATGCATGTGCAATACAATAGGAATAAATAAATTTTGATCCCCAATTACCTGCTAGCTGTTTCCGAAGTAGCAGGGCAGACTGTGGCTCTGACATTTTCTTATTTGTGAAGTTGATTAACTTAGGACGACTTTTATTAAATTACTCTAATATCGAATCGACTCGCGAATCGCTCGCACTACCTAACAACTTGAATAACTTACGAAACAAGGCCTGAGAAGCTATGAGCTACTTTTAAGGACTTTCTCTATTACTAAGATAATTCTGAACTAACGATTTTAACTAGGATCGTTAATCAAGGACTTAAAACTTTTGAATGGGAACACTTGTTTACCTGTAAGGACTTTTTTAACCCCTAAAATACATTTTCATTGGTGATCAACCGATTAGTTATAATTAAATTAGTTGAAACACCTTTATACTTATGTCTTAAAGAACTTAGCTCAGTAAACTATACGTTAAATTAAATATATTTGTTAACACGGCTGACACCTTTACTGACTTTTTCTTATTTGAAATACGTAAAGTGTAAAAGCACAACACTTGGAAACTGGGGAGATAATTAAGTTTGAAAAAAAAACTGCTTAATTATCCCGCTTTACTCCTCTGAACATTTATATATAACTTATAATTCGGAATTTTTATACTTCCCTCCAATTATAAACCCTGAGCTCTATTTCCCCTCCTATTTATTCCAGTTTAAAATTAAATTAAAAAATGGTTAACCCCTCGACTATTAACTCTCTGCATCATATATGATGATGGTAATTACAATTTAACTGTCTTCCACCTAACGACGATAACCTCTGGGAGAGTTGCGGGAGCACACCACCATAGTTTGATATAATATTTAAACTAAGTTTTCCGAACATTAAGCCCACCTTAATTAAATTATCTGGATGTTCCTTCCAAAAAAAATTATGCTTTCAATGATCTCAGAGTAAGCTAGTGAACATGGTTATGTTTATATCTCTCGGCTAAATGAGTGGAAATTTATTGAATAACCTTTTACAACCAGTTATATATATAGCTATATAATTAAATTATTTAATAAAGATAAGTTACGTTCTGAATATCATCGACAAGTCTGCAATTTTCTCTTTCTTTAAGAGTTAATGATATTTTTTCACAGACTCACTCTCCAACTTACAACTTTATCTGCTGTTTCCTTCTAGACTAAAATAGTGCACATATTCAGTATCATGCCCATCTTGCCCATGTACGCACTCAATTCACGCTAGGAATGGTCGGTTAAAAGCATTGCTTGATCTGCCCAACTCTGTTCGCTGTGCTGCCTGTGTATGTAAAAGCATATCGTTCTTGCTCTTCGTCAGACATGGCTATAGGGGAATGTTGAATGCTTTTGAAAAGTTATGTGGAAAAATAATAAACATGCTATGGAATAATCTGCTGTGTAATCCTGTATTTTATATGGCATTTGAGGGAGACTGACGAAAAAACGGGACTGCTTGCTGCAGAGGAGAGATGTGCGACGTTGCATGGATGATAATGCTGTAGAGGAAATCGTAGTACGCAACGTATTGGGGTCTGAAGTCTGAGCAGGGATGGGCAACCGCGGTGGTCGGAGAATGGTTGAGTCGAAAGGGTGTTAGAATTTTGCAAAGGATTTTGTTTGTGACGAGGTTGAAGCTTTGGGGTCTCTACTCAAAATTTGCATACAATTCGAAGAATTTTGTTGTGAAATTAAATTTCATTCAAGTTATTTTACTAAAGTTGTTCGTTTTGAGCTCAGTTTGTAAACTGTTGAAAGTTTAGGTAGTTGGAGAATATGGTCATTTTAATTGGGAAGATGTCAATTGGGCAGTACTTTTGAATTGGGAAAATATCAGTTGAAAAGTTTCCAGTTGGGTAGAAAGTCTTTTGATTCATTCAGTCATTGAACAAGAATTTGAGATCAACATTCCTTTTGCCCAGCATTGGTGGTGAATTTATTGAGAATACGGCTGCCGTAATGCTATTACTGATTACGTTTTCATCTACTCTCTCTGCATTGTTGCCTGATATGGTAACGCTAAAACTGCTACACTGTGTTTATGCTGCATCATACCGTCTGTAGTTTGGACTCCCTTCAGTTGAATTGGTTCCGTCCAGTACGGTACAGTAACCAGTTTAGTTGAAAGATGGCAATGCGATGGTCACTCACAGATTTACTGTTCTGTCCCGTTCATTCTGGGAGTGCTCTGGTTGCCGACAAAACCGTCTTTGTTCATCCACGACTTTGTCTATAGATGGATTGCCGACACTAAATACAACTCGTGATGATTCACGACGTCATGCATCAGACTATGAGACATGCCGTAATTCCAGATCCGAACGAATGAAGCCGCTATGTGCACTCTAATCAATCCCAAAATATTATGCATATTCCCTCACTCACTGTATCATAAATTTGCTGACAATTTATTCTTTGGGGCATTGTGATTTTTTAGCGAAATCAGCAAGCAGCATTTGAGCAGGTTAAGGTTAAAATTGCATTGTTATAATAATGGAGGATGTTCTAAAACTTCAATTCTGGAAATTTTATATAAAGTAGAAGCTTCTGTAAGAAATTATGGACCAGATTAAGTAGCATAAAATTCTTTCCCAACACCTCAGCAATGAAATGCATATCATCTAATGACTAATTAATGCGATGGCCAAACGGATTAACAAACAGCCATTTTAATATCCTTTAAATTTCGGCACATATCATAAGAACTGTCTAAAAGCCGTTAAATGTAAGCATAATAAATGCAAAAAGTAGTTCAATGAAAACTACAGCTAATCCGAAGAGAAGAACGTGACGTTTTATTAATTATGCAATTTCCAATAAATCTTATTTTATCGCGTCAATTGTGCTTATATGATTACTCTATTGAGTTGCATAATAACGCATTGTTTTCGTCATGTTGAAATGGAATTGAAGGTTGACTAAAGAAGCAGGTTCTAGGTTGGATCGAAGGAATGAATCGAGAAAATGATTTGTTTGTTCTTTTGTAATTATTTATCACTCGGACAAGTAGCATCTGGATAAAGTTTTTACATTGCTTTTGGTACGTGTCATCAAAGTTTTAAGGTAATATTTAGCGACTACCTATACTATACTTATGTCTTTTAAATAATTTACTTGGCATTGGCTAAATTTTTACGGTTTCCATTGATACGTGTGCAAATATGGAGCTATATTTTGGCGGCGGCTTAATTTCCTTTTGTCTTACAGCTATAATCTACAACTTTTTGGAGTTGGTAGACCTCATCTACAATATCATATTCGAAATGCCCTGTCATCATGAATACGAGGGCTCCTCCAAGTGTTTACGAAACCCGTGCTCGGTGGGAGGAAAATACAAGACGCTACTGCAAATTGGCTCAGGGTCATTTGGCAAGGTGTACTTGGCTATTGATGACAAGAATGACAAGTTCGCAATAAAAGTGGATCGGAGGGATAATGCAATCTCAGCTCTCTCCAAGGAAAATCACATCTACAGATTGCTTAGAAAAGGGACAGGATTTCCGAGAGCCTATTGGTGTGGTTGCGAGAAAGAGGATACCTTCCTGGTGATGGATCTACTTGGCTTATCTCTCGCTGATTTGTTTGAGCGTTGCTCCTTTCGCTTCTCTCTAAAGACGATACTTTTATTGGTGGATCAAATCATTGATAGATTGGAATTTGTCCATAGTAAATTTTTGCTTCATCGGGATATCAAGCCAGCAAATTTCCTTATAGGAACTGGGGACAATCAGCATATTGTAAGAAATGAGTGTTTGGATAATTATTTTTACTTTAGTATTTCAAATCAAGTCAAATGAACTGCCTTTTAAATTATAAAATTTCAGATTCATCTAGCCGACTTTGGCTTAGCGGAGAGATACCAAGATTTCAGATTAAAGCATATTCCCAACGATGTCCGACACCGAGTCGGTACTCCAGTTTTTGCATCATTGAATGTCCATTACCGTAATACTCCAAGTCGGCGAGATGATTTGGAGTCTGTGGCCTACATGCTCATTGACTTCTACAAAGGGTCACTCCCTTGGCAATATGTCACGGCCAAAAAGACGTCCCAGACTTGGGACAAAGTGGGAGCGATAAAGATGACCACGCCGGTACAAGAGCTGACTGAAGGCTGTCCATCCGAGTTTCGTGTATTCCTCTCATATTGTAGGCAACTGGGTTATGACAGCAAGCCAAATTATAAATCGATTAAAGCAATGTTTCGAGCTTTAGCACAGAGGAATAACATTGAATATGATCATGTGTTTGATTGGAGTAAGAAGAAGGAGGCTGAGGTTTGCACTCCGTTAGTAGTACCCATCATTAAATCAAAACTCTAAATAATAGCGATGATTCTATGATTTTTCTATCTGAATTATCAATAATGGTCAACAACCCGTGTTTGCGATAAGCGGTTTAATTTTAACGATCGCGATAACCGTTGTTAACATGTATTAAAGCTTCATCTTTTGGATTTTTTGAGTTTAATAAATATTACGTACTAAAGTAGCTTAACGAATTGGAACATTGGATTATTGGAAGTAAGACTAATGGTTAAGAAAATCATTTCATAAAACAAGTTCTGAGTTTCATAAAGGAAATAAAAATTGAACAATTTTTCTAACCATCATTCTCAAGGAAACATTTAATAGGTTCTACTTCCCGTGAATTTTCTGTGAAAAATGTTTCTTCATTCAAGATAAAACAGAGAAAAGAATAACTGTAGAGTAGTTGCTCTTCATGGGAATCGTAATTTGTAATCTTAAGTAATCCATTATTACTCACTGTGCATCTTTGAAGGTGAAGATATGAAAATTTGTAAGGGTGAGCTCATGAATCTTTCATCAGGACGGAAATTTAAAGTTGTTGAGAAATTTGGAGTGCATTGACAGAATATTTCATCAGGAACGACCAACTGTGAAAACTTTTGCACCAAATACATGCACACCACAAACCTTCTGTGATGTCTGCTGCCTTTCTAATAGCTTCTTTTAGATCCGGAAAGCCAGTTACACATAAAGCGTTTAGAATATCGACTAAGTCTCCCAGTTTACTCTTTGAAACCGAATAAAAGCACATAAAAGAGCTCCAAGATGAACCCTGCACTGCTTGAAATTGTTTTCTTAAAAGTTTATATTCTACAAAAAGCGTATTTCTTTGTGTCATAAACCAAACAATATTTTCGTTTTGGGTGAGAAAGAAACGCATTCTGCCTTAACTTCCACAGCCAGAATAAGCATAAAAGTATGGAACAACAACCCCCAAAAATAAAAAGGGGGCAGTGATGATAGTAAAGATGATCAATTGGGGCACTCTGATGCATCTCCTTAATAAAGATATTGAGTGATGTATGTACATAGTTTAAAACTTTGAATCAAGTACTTTTAGTATAAAGTAGAGTTATTCATACTTTTGATTGTCTTTAATTTACTTAAATCTTTTACGATGCTTCATTGATTGTTTGGAATGTCACAACGCAGTCTCCTTATTTAGATCTGGAAGGAAACTGGCATTCATTTTCCTCACGCACGGAGACTAAACATTGAAAAAATCGGTAAAACTCGTTATCGCAACATGCCTCATAAAAAGCTTGAATATGTAAAACTATATAAGAAAACATGAAAATTTTAATTGCTCTACATACTCTTGTACTCGCAATAAGGCGTCTCCTCACAGGTAAGCATAGCAAATAAAAATCTGGTTTTCTTCATCTGGATCCCCATTATTTTTTCATTACTGAAAAATGGGTATGGGTGCCAAAGCTATCATCACCATTTTAAAGCATAGTCGAGTTTTCCCAGTTTAAAAAAAGTTATTAACACTTTCAGAGAATCAGTGTGAAATCGAGATGAGCCTTATAGAAACTTAAATTAAATTTGGAAAACTTTAAGTATCTCTGTTATAGTGGTGTGTGTTCAACTTGCATTATTATTAAGTTACCAAAAGTCAACACAAAAAAGTCTGGCTTATCTTTACCAACTTTCAGTCACAAGATAATGCATCTTGCTAAATGTTGTTTCATAACATATTACACAAGGGCAATTAGAAAATCCATAATCAAAACATTCCCAGTACCCCATCTTCAAAACCTAGTGTAAAGAACACGTTAGGTTAACATGTTTTAAAAGTAGATAAAAATGGTTACTTTTGTTACTCTAAAACTCGATGATTTTTTGAAAGTTTTTCGAATACCATTAGTGGTGGTGTGGGCTCCTTTACAGAAATGATAGGGACTTCCTCTATTGCTATTGGGAGTTTTGAATTTTCATGGGATTCTAGCAATTCCACTTGTCATCACGTGGAGAAAAAGGTTGTCGATCGTAATGTTGCTACTAGTTCGAGATAAATTATTATCTTTAATGTGAGGATTCATAGGATTACAGACGCATTACGAATAAATCCCGTTAGTTTGACTATAAGCAGTAAAAATGTAGCCCATTTGCAGGATCGGCAGAGCAAACTAAACACACGAGGCCGTAAAATATGCTCTTACTCCGTCTGAAACTACTTGGTAGGATGTACACTGTTTTTTTGATATTTTAATGTCTGGTGATAGTTGGCAAGATAATGGTTCGACAACTCAATTCTTGTTTTAAATTTTAAGATTTAGATTCCCCATGCTACTTGGTTCTATATCATTCCCTAATTTTGTTGAGTAGTCGTCAGTGATAACGGGAGGCATTAAAATGAGCATAAAATTAAATGTGCTTTCTCCAAATAAAGCGTGGATAAAGATGGGCCTCGTGCTTACATTATAACTGTTCATGATACATAATACAAAGGCATTTAGGTGATTTTTTATGAATATGACCAGATATAACTTTGCCAGTGTTTGTTTTTCTTTGAAATATCCCTATTCAATGTATTTTTTTAATTTATGCGAATTCCATTGAATTTAGAGCTACAGCAGTTATGTGTGCCATTATGTTTGGGGAAGCTTTTTTATGTTTTTTTGTGGCGCCCAAGGCCTTAGACAGCCATCGTTATTTGTGAAGGGGATACTTCAGCTAGAAAACGAGAAAAATAAGCAGTTAATATTAGTTGCCATTGGGATAGTTTATGGATAGTAGCAGGAGAGCTGGTGGGTGGTTAGTATGTATTTTCGAGGAGGAATGATACTCTAATCGATTCACCAATCGATGTGTCTACAAATTATAATCATGCATAATTTCACATTCTCTCGAGGTTAATACAAGCGTATTAAGGGATGAGATAGACCATTGAGTGATCTGATCTCTATTATCAGGGCACAGTAAATTTTAATGCTAAATATTGAACTGACACTACGAGAAATACTAACTGGAAGAAAAATGTAATGAAACATTCATCAAGCTTCAAACTAATACTAGTAGGCACACAAGAATACACCAACTACTTGAAACCCATATCTAGCGAATGACACGGAACCAGACAATGCTGATTGCGTTTTACGGGAAAAATCAAATAATTAAGTTTTTTTGAATATCAGATCACAAACAAATGGTAAAATCTACCTCCATAGATACTGAACAAAAATTAGTCGAAGTGAGAATCCATATACAGATAAATAAGCTAAAACAGATTAAATATTGAACTCGTTTCGATTTCACGGCTTGCTCATGTTGGTTTAAAAAACAAATTGCAATACAGGGTTTACTTCCATTGCAACATGAAATGCGAAGCTTTCAGAATTGTTTCGGGTTATGAGAAAGAAAGCAGTTTGGGCACAGCAGGAAATATTCATCTCTTGAAATATGTTGGACTACATGTTGGAGGGTACTTTTTAATTACTGTCCAAGCCAGTTATACGCTCAATTTCCGAATATCCAAATGTTGATTCTGCAGCCTGTAAATCTTCCTCCCACTAACATGGGTCCTTCTTACACCAATTTTCGTCTATGACTTCTAAAATTATGAGAAAACGAGGGAGCAGTTGTTTTCCTTGTAAGAAATGATTGTGCAACTATGATTTGAACAACTGGATTTATTTTACACAGCCAACTTCATTAAGGTTTCAGTAATATGTAATGTGTCCAGCTGCTGGGTTAAACTAAATGTATGGAAGGCTACCGTCAACCAAAAGACAATTAAAAGTTTTTAAATTCCCACGTTGCGTTGTTCCGTGATCATTTTGCTAGTTTTTTTTCACAAAAAAATGTCCGAAAATGTACAATACCAAAATAGTTACAAAGGACAACGATTCTTTTGACCAAACGTTATTTTAACATGATGCTATTTGACTCCCCAGTTGACAGTCAACTGAAAGTGAAAACAAATATTATGATTTTGACGGATTAGCGGAGCAGTTTGATATTTAGCTGGTAAATAAAACCACAATGCTCGGTTTGAAAGCCACGGTTCTAGGAATTGAAAATAATAGGAAAATATGATATTTAGGTGAGTGTCTGCAAATGATGATGGAATGTTAAAGAGAAAGAAACAATGATTGAGTTTTACTAGTGGAGTTACGACGGATTCCTTTTCCGTAATCTTAACAGAAATACAAAAGTGTCCATTCATGAGCCATGAGTGTGAAATTTTAATTAAACCAATTTCTTTCGCTTCGTTTAAACCCATTACAGAAATGAAAAGAGCTCCG
Organism: Lepidocyrtus paradoxus; assembly: GCA_034696885.1. NCBI lineage: Eukaryota > Metazoa > Arthropoda > Collembola > Entomobryomorpha > Entomobryidae > Lepidocyrtus > Lepidocyrtus paradoxus. The sequence goes on from JAQGAH010000056.1 coordinate 83,261, forward strand.
TCAAAAACTAAATAACATGCATGACCAATGATTGAAGTTTGTTACGCTTAATCTACATCCCCAATTTGGGCACACTTTGGGTGAGTAGGTTGGACAAGTTTCAATAAGGGAGGGTGACTTGTTTCTCCCGGAACAGTCAGTCTCTTCTCCTCATCTTCTCAAGAAAAGTAACGAAATCCCCAAAGCTAATAATAACATTTTGTCATTTAAGACTTTGTTGGTAAGAGTGCGAGGCAGAAAAGGGTGTTAAGGCTGGTGGTGGAAGTGTCATGTGTCCCCAGACTTCAAAATACAAAATGATATACTGCATATTATTATCTGGAGATTTGCTGCGTTGCGTTGCGTGAGACCTGTGAAATAAAAGGAGCAGTCCCATTGCCCATGAGATCATCACTGTTTCTTTCACCCCAGCAACGGATGTAGATCCCTCATATCTTCATCTGAAGCGTTTTCCTTTTTCCTATTCATATTCCTTGAAGAACATTAGCAGAAAAGTTGTAAGTATTTATGGAGTATAGTGTTGGAAGGTGGAGGCTGAGGGAAGTCGCATTCTATGCTTGTACTACATAAAGTTCTTTTCAAAGATGACTGAGCAAGGCAAAGAAACTTGGTGTTGGGTCTTCCTTCAGCTCCTTCTAGTTTTTCCTGTAATGTAGATACCTATGAGAATAAATGCGTACTCTCACTCACAAAGTTACAAATATCTATACTTTTTGAGGAAGAAATGTATCTGGGCATTGAAGAAGATATATTTTGTTATTTTTCCTTCTGGTATTTATGTTTTTGTAAAAGATGATCGTTTTCATGTTATGTTTGTGTTTTTGGAGTTTTTTTTCTTGTGAGCCTCTATTGCACTAAAATATTGTTGCTACCTATGCAGTGCACAGATGAAATGGGACATTTGTATATTTTACTGTGGTTAAAGGGGCTGGCCAGATTGTACGTTCTAGCTGATTATATACGTGTGGGAGAAGTTTTTTAAAATTGAGTATTTTATTTTATGAATTACATATATTTGACAAGGCAGCTTTCATTTTTATAAATCTGAAAGCATCCTCCAATCAATTATTAATTTAACATATAGCATAATTGACATTATTTATATATTGGATAGATATCGTTTCGATTTCGATACGATTTTATTTTTTGGAAGATTTACATGAGCTAGGAAAGGGTGTTCTGGTAATAGTCCTGGTGTGGGGTGTTTTATGAATTTAAATATACTCAAGCACTGCTCAAATGATTTTTGATTACATGGGCTGGTTTATTTCTCCAAGACGAGTGGAACATAAAATATAGATTTCTGCGCCACATGAAAATCATAATAACGGAATAATTTATGGGGTAAACAATGACCATGTTTACATATAGTCATTAGCTGTACTCGAACCACTGTATTTGTTTAGCAGGCATGCTATTTCTAATTTCTTTTGCTAACTTACATAGTTCCATGGTTGACCAGGATGCAGCACCACCACACTCTGATCCCTGCAGAGCTGTTGGTTTTTGGAAAGGAGTAAAATGAAACAAAAAAATCTTCGATTTCAACAAGTCTTAAGGATTAATGCGTTTCCTTAAAAACAATTACTGAAGGAGGATATGAATATGCCTGTAAAAGTTATGGACCTCCTATGGATTTATTCAGAAAATAATGTTCAGTCAAAACTAAAGTGATACTATAAACAATCCAGAGATAACTTTATGAACAGTTTAGAATAAATAACAGAATTTTTTAAAAGCGTAAACATCCTATTTATCGGGTGCTCATGATTTGTGAGCTATGACGTGATCAACTTAAACATTTGTGATATTTTTAACAGGATTTACATAATTGCAACTGTTATTGAATGAGGTTCGCAATCAAGCCAAATCGAAACTGTCTCTTGTTACCCCACAATCTACACGAACCTCAATTACCCATGTGTGTGCATATCTATATGACTAATGGAGTAGGGCGAATGCCTAGTCGTTAGGCACATTTTTGGCATTTTCGCATGTAATTTTAAACTCATTTGGAGATTCTTCTTGTAGCAAAGATTGCTGGTGTGAGCTTTAGCTAAAGTACCACATGTGTAAGTACAATGTATCTGCAGCAAAATTGTAAAATGGATGGGTGTATAAAGTTGACAATCCTTCTATTTGAGCTTGATCTAAACACATTTTTGCTTTTACCATGTATACGAACTACGAAGTAATATGATAACTACTCAATGAAATAAAAAAATAAGGATAGTAAAGACGTCCTTGGATGTTAAATTGTGTATTTTTATTATATATTATGCTGATTTAGAGATTATTCGTAAAGCTATGTTACAATACATATTATACATAATCCATTAAGCGCTGAACAATATTTTTCTCCAACAGACTCAAACATGTATACAAACGAGCAAACAATGTTGGAGGAAACAATTATTTAAAAGTTTCAAGTTCGACTTAAACTTAGAGCGAGAAAATCACAAAATACAAATTACATTACGACATTGGTAATTCCAGTTCCCCCATTCTGTACAGATATTGCTGATTCCTATGAGGAAATAACCTTGCGATTAAGACATTTGAATAAATTATTTTACTTAAACTCGTATATACAGGTCGTCAGCAAAGTTTAAAGTTACTATAATGTCATATAGGCTAGAAAAAACATTCCCATGAAAGTAAATTCAATGCATCACAAGCCAAGACAGTTTTTTAATAATATGTACAGAGGGAACGTTTTGAAATAAATTATTTAAGCAAATGCTAGATTGCCATGCGTTAAAGTAGTATCAAGATATATTATAATCTAATTCTTTTACCCACTTCGGTCCTTCGATGTAACAGAAACATCTCTGCGATACTTTGACACGAAGATTTGAAGGGAAAGTTAACTGCGATAAAATGTTGATATTACACACAAATCAATGAAGGAGAAAGTAAGGTGAGTATAAATGCATTCATGAATGATCGTAATATTAAATATTGTTTTACATATATTCTTCCACTGTTAGTTCAGATTATCTTGTTTCGTATGAGTTAGGTACTGCTGGAGTTCTATAAAAGTTCTGGTACATATTGTAATATGTGTCCGTGGACGGTCGGGGATAAGGGGCGGCTCGATTGTTAGCTTTAAAGGCGGCGTAGTTAGAGGCATAATAGAGTGGGCCATAATGGGACACATCAGCACTATAAGGTTGACCAATTGAGCCGATTGCGTCTGGGACCACAGGAAGTCCTGCTCTGCCACCAAGGGATGATGCTCCCGTTACTGGAGATCCCTGCATTCCAGGTGAGCATCCTGGATGGAACATGGACAGTCCTGGAGGCGCATTACTGCTGACGAGCATTCTCGAAAAGGTTGAGTCATGATCCATGTTGGATGATTCTTCTGAAACATAAAAAATAATTAATTGGACATTAATAAGAACTCCCAACTGGTTATTTACGTGATGCTAATAGGAGTGAGAATGAATGACTCGCAGGTATTTTTTTTGCGTCTTTAAGCTTTCCATCGCTTACTCCACTCGTGGCATTCCACAGGCGTAAAAAATGAAAGGGTTAAAAGAGCTGACAAAAATTGCATGTGATACGGTATGTCACGGGCCATTAGTGCGACAAGTGACTTTATTTATTGCCTCAATGCACTCTAATTATGAGGAGGAATGGAGGTTGGCTTTGCCTATTTACCCCAATGCATGATATTACCACAACCGTTCTTTCTCAACAGCTTCGGTGAATGTTGCATGTCTTTACATTTTGGTGCATACCCAAACATTGAGTGGGATTGTATGAATGCGATTAGGAGATTGTATCATTATTACCATTTGTAAAAGCTTGAAGGAAATTTTTCGGAGCGTTTTCCTTGGGCCCAATTTAAAGGAAGATAGGATGTTCCTATGTGCATATGTAATATTATTTTTTACGTATGCATCAATGTTATATTGTATAAGATGCCTCGGATGCATTCCTATTTCTTCGATTAGACTGCATGCATCTGCATTGCTAATCAGTAGTGTAAGCCAAAGTAACTGTATTAATTTGGAAATTCATGATCTGATCCTAAGCGGAACCGCATGTTCTTTCCAGCTCTTCTTCATTTTTTCGTTGGTGGGCCCCACTTTAGAATCAGAATGGTTGCCTAACTAAAGAGCTTTTAATAACTGTCATTGTCCGAGAGAAAATATTGCTTGCATACGGGCCTCACTAATACTGACAGATTGAAACACCCAGAAGTCCCACCATATCGCCACGCCATGCCAACAAACAGCTGGATATATTCCTTAAACGTGTAACAACGGTAAAGATCCCTAAATAAAAAAATTAAATTACACGGAAGTTCGACGCTCCGTACAAATATACGCAGAAATATATGTCAACATATATCTTCCCCAAGATCCAACAGAAAAACAAAACTCTGAAAAAATTGATACGTTTCGAATACTTTGTAAGCAACAAAACCTGTCTAAGATTATAAAGCGTTCATTAAATCCGACTGGCTTCCCTCCCTAAGAATTTTGAATGGTTCAAGAGGATCGCTACGATTTCCAAAAGATTTGCAGTATTTGCACATTTTTGCGTAAAAACATTTAGCCTTCTGTTTAATTGAATATTTATCTGAAACTAATTTTTACACAAGTAAATTTGATAGTTACTTACCACTTATTGTGAGCGAACTAGATGACAAGTCAAAGAGAACTGTTTTGTGTGGGAATGTGAGAGTCATGATGAGCAAGCTGCAGTTGGCCGCTTTTGAAATCCATATTAATCAACTATTCTAATTTGCATACCAATTAAATCTCCTAAGAAGAACAACTGATCAGTCTACTCTTGGCCCCGAAAGGGGCCTCCATTCAACCCTCATACACACTCAACATACAAGCAAGTCTAACCACACACAAACTCGCACACGTATCAAGTACGTACATTATTTCTCTAAAAGTCTGAAATACTCTCTGGTTTACCACTATATAAGAAGAATATCAACTACAAACAGACTCAGCAGTAAAATATATTTACGGGAAGTGGCAGACAGTCGTAGTAAAAAAAAAGTTACACGATTTTTACTCCATCCTCCTTCATGAACCTCCCTAGTAGAGGTTTGGAAATACTCGCCGCGACATGGCCAATGTAACATGGAAAACACATGGGATCTTTGTAATATCAAAGGTTTCTCCTCCGCAGTTCTTCACTTGGAGTATATCCTTTTTGGTGAAGGGAAGCGAAGCAAAATTATGGGAAAACCACGAAAAAAAAAACTTGGATAATATGTAAGGATGGATTGAATAAATTCCGCTACATTGTACCGGAGTAAACATTATTCTTGCTCTGATACCTAAGTAACATGATAGATGTGCTCTTTAGTTCATGAAAAAAATATCTACACATTTAATTATTGGGAACGTCAGCGAGAAAAAGCTATTTTTTCTGAAAAAAAAAACTTTTTCTCAATGAAAATTCTCCGTTTTCTTTTCCTTCCCAATCCCATAAAAACAAACAAACTATATATCAGGGAAGAAAGGAGGAATAATGAATCCACGTTTGTAATGCTAGATGGAAAAGAGTATATCGCGCATCGAGCAAACAGTTAGTTCACATATTGACAGGAAGGCAGGCTGTCAACAAAATTAATCGTTTCGCAAAGAAAAACATTTCGGGTTTTATTATTTCAGTCTCTCCATCCAAAAGGAAGAGGAGGAAATTTACTGGTATGCTTTACAATTTTACAACTTCCATTGATTATTGCCAAAGAGTAAAATGTTTTTGCTTGGATATGTTGCTGTTTCCTCCTTTTCTTTGGTCAGTGTGATAGGATATTTATACGATTGAAAAGGGATCTTGAGGCTTTGGCTTCCTTTCCTCTGTTCCTCACAAAGCAAGAAACAGATAGGCAATAAGGCAACAGTTCATTAACTAAACACCTGCACTCCATGTATGTTTTAAAGATGTTTTTCTTGTTGGAAAAAAAAGGAACTTGGTTTTGCTCATGATGACTTATATTAATCAATAAACTGTCGGAATAACAGAAATGAAAATTGGGCTAGAAAAACGGTGCCAGCAATATTGATATTTTGTTATGGTATTGTGAGTACACCAATAATGAGAACAGATCATATCAGTTGCGCTTAAAGCTTGGAGGATTGGAAATATCTTAATATATGAGTGGCAATCTGTACTTTAAGCATAAGTATTTACATTCCAATGCTGTAAGGACTGTCCAATTTGATTTCAACGTCATTTCTGCAACGGTTCATCAATATTTCTTAGGATAACATTCGGAATTAGACCAGCCATGAAAAACCACCAACAGCTTCGTTACCGCTGTCAGTAAAAATATACTCCAAACCTTAAAACGTGACCTGGCTAAGCAGACAGATCAGAAAACAGAAACAATTAGGTGATGGGATAATGTTTCATATGAGCGCATTGTCAGTGGGAATATGAACTGATATGATATGGGAATGAGAAAACTGTTTTTTTTTTTGCGGACATGTATGAAAACTTGACGGGTGGCTGAAGAACGCTAACGAAGTAGCAGGGGAGTAAAGAACAGAAAAAAAGTTTTGCTCTGTCTGATTTGCCATGTCATTTCCGAAGAACCGCATTACACGGCTGAACAGTTCCGTTCAATCTACAAACAAAAATGATGAGATGTGACATGAGGAGTGACAAGTCAAGATGACATGTGATGTGACGTGTTGCTTACTTCGAGGAACTCAAAGTCGGAATCTAATAATTAAAAATCGTACTCTCTCCATCTGCTACACTAAACAGTTGCTCTTACAAGGACATAATCTACTAAGCTAACGATAAACCTTTACAAGTACAAGCACATTATACGTACAAAAACATGATATAATTATGTTACTTTTTTTATCATCCTCCTCATGCAAACAAATATGGGGCAACTTGATAATCTACAAGTTAGAATTTCCTCCTCAACAAGCATTCACAATCCATTTCTCAGATCGACGAAATAAAAAAAGTGTTATTCCGTTGTCATCTCATATGAAGTGTCGGGAGCTTGTAAACAGGAGAGAAATCTCGGTTTCAAAATATCTCCATAAGAAATATATGCACGTGTCAAGTCAGCTCACTCATTGTCACTAAGGAGTACAGACTCATCAACTATCCTTTTCAGCTCCAGAGTGACAAAAGGGTTTCTAAAGTAGACATGCAGTCGCATATTATTTATCTTTCCATTGCTATGAGCTTGGAGTTTGTAGAGCGTGTAATCTCTTGTTGTTGTATGTTTTCTTCTTTTAAAAAAATGGTTAACTACTTTAGCTTGACTTTAGCATGATCCCTCTCATATTTTCCTGTCGCTTTCAACGATCTTGATTGTGTCGGAGTTTCTCCCAGTTACCTTACTCAAGGTACATTTGTAAAACTACTACAGTTTGAGGAGAGCAATGGTTTCTTTGATAAATGGATGATATGACTCAAGAATTTGAATGATCTAATTAATAAAAATTATTAGTGTGAATTTGTTTCCACCTCGTTAGAATCATTATAGCCATGTATGAATTCATGTATGCACAAGGGCTGATCGCAACAAATTGCATCGGAGTCTGTGAATTTTTTTTAAGTAATTCGAATCATTACTAGGAATATTGATGTACGGGAGAATATACGTCGCCTGACTTTATTAGCCGAACGTTCCTGGTTTCCTTCCATTCTATAAAATACTGTCGTGTTTCATTACTCCTGTCATTTTTTTACAAGTACTGAGCATCTTTGGAAAGATAACTGACTACATTAAGGAATCTTGCTCACCCGGTGGTATGTATTTACCCATTCACATTTTCATCCTGACAAAAAAAAAATAACTCGACGATACATATTTTTTTTGCTGATGTGGATGCCTTCATGATTGGGCTTATTTATTCCAACACTTGGCTCATCATCATCTACGGGGGTTCATCCCGTATGGCATCAGAGTTTTTTGGGCCTTGCCTCACTCATAATGAGAACAGATAGGCTCATATGCAATCGATTTGTTACTACATTTATGCGTGTCAAATGCCAACTATAATTGGCACTCCCGAACAGCATTCCAAATAACTAAATGGCAGAGAAAGGCAGGCGCTCTAGCGCTTGACTAGGAAGTGAACTGAGCGAGTGAGTCAATAGGAGTTGTAAGTTATAATCATCATCGTAATAATAAGTAACAACCCTTAGCACTCCAAATGTATTTATACTTTTATTCCTCCTTTTTTTAATATGCTCGCGTCATGTTCGAGAAATGTAACGAAACCAGCAACAATTAAAGGGAATGTAAGGATTAGGCAATGAAATGTGTGCAACACAACTTGGGTATAATTGTCGTCTAGTGTAATTCATTTCAGCGTCTGTTTTGGCTCACAAAATTTTATTTGATTTGCTTATTGAGCGAACGGGCATACAGAAATATTTGTAACAAGCCAAGCGAACATTCAGGGCGGGTGAAATGTATATTTTTATGCATTTTTTCCCACCATTTAACAACAGTATAATGGATAATCATCCCTACCCTGTCTATAAAAATTAATAATACGGGATTTTCTAGTTATAATTGTGTTAATCGTTATGCCCAACTCTATATATTCTTAATCCAGATTAGAATTAAGAATATTTAAATGCAATAAAAAGAAAAAGTAAAACAATTCACGTTGTGGGGTTCGTGAATGGCAGTAACTTTTTCCGGATTAACTGCAAAGCATTTATTGTCAGCCCAAGAGCTCCACAAAGTAATTTATTCACTTCTAAAGTGAAAGGCGTATAACTGGTAGTTCGACTGAAGATGCTAAATGAGTTGGCTTAAACACAATGCGCGACGCTACCAAAATTACATTGTGAATGCCTCCACGTATTGTGACTGGTTTGACACCCTGTCTCCCAGCGCTGCGTTTGACTATACAGCTCCCATCTCATAACTTCCCATTCCAGAGTTCCCCACTTTGACACTAATAGCCCTTCGAAAAAATCCTTAACGATCAGCCAGGAAGGCAGGAGAGTCATCAATGTCTAAGCATTAAACCGGTGAGGCGTAGAAAATGTCACGTAAATTCAGAACAAGAAAAAAATGTTGCAGTAGTGGTTAGTTCTCTTGAATTCAGTTGGCTGGTATATGGGTGAGCCTGGCACATTATTATAAAAGCTGATGGTGAAAATAAAATACAACAGAATCTATCCAGGATGATCAATAAATTTATTAAATTAGCTAATTTAAATTTTTGATTTTCTGAGAGCATCTCAAAAAATAATTTGTTACTGTGACCTATGACTAGAATGATATTATTTGGATTTTTAAATTACATTTCCCTCTTGGTGCTTCCTTCTTTAAAGATAGTAGACTTTATCATTTAACTCGCCGTCTAGACGAGTAGCCTGCATTTGCCGCTACTTTTAAGAGCTCTAAATAGGACCAGTCAACTCACCGAAAATAATTAGAAATGCTCATGTCTTAATCTCTTTGGAGAGTTGGTTACTACACAGACTTTATGTTCGGAAGAAGGAAACTTTGTTTGGATCCTAACGTAGCGCATGCAAATACAGAAAAAAGTTTCCGACTAATGAAATCTCTCTTTTGACGTTGATGCTCCTTCCTAGTCTCAAAGACAATGAATGGAGCGAGGTAATTAGTGAGCTCCCAGATTACAAGATAAAATACCATTTATGCTAAATGTATCACGAGGAGTACAAGTCAACCGTCTACAACACAACTCACTGACGAAATCTTGAAGGAGACCATCAAGCCAATATATCTTAAATGTAAAGTGATTGCACCCTCCACACATGCCCGTCCTTTTACCCTCCTGCAGAATTCAAGAATGCACTCCTCTGAAAATAATTTCTTCCATATACATTAATGCGCTGATCAACTTTCATAAAAATGAGATCCTACTTAGATATGCATTACTGTCAAAGGGTTATCTGATTTTGGACCCTGAAAGGAATGTTGGAGCATGCCATGATCGTAGAGCAAATGATATGGAATGCATTTAAAGCGTGGTAGTATCAAACTTGTATAGCTATAGTTAGCAAATACATACGCCGATCTACTCCAAATTGTCCAACATAATTATACTCATGGACTTATAGAAATTCAGCAGCAAATTCATGCGACACATAAGTAATGAGTAAAGGAGTAAATTACCTTTCACATCTTTTGACGACGACATCGGGGAAACATCATATTGGAGCTCAGTTGAATGGATGCCAAATGGTGAGGCAGCCGAGCTACTTGCTCTAATCGACAGCCCACCTGAGGAAGAAGATGGTTGCTGGCTTGATTGATGTTGTTGGCTACTATTGCTTACTCTATTAGCCCCACCACCATTGTTGGAGTTTGCTGCATTGTTGGAAGCTATAATACTGGTGCTTGCGTTGTTGTTACTACTACTTGTCTGGTTGGGAGATCCTGTTTGCTGCTTTGTTGTGGAGGATATTCGTGATTGGCCGGTGGATGATGAAGATCCATTGTTGCTGCTCGCATTGTTAGTACCTGTTGTACCACTATTACCAATACTGTTGGTTTGCTGGGTTGAGGAGGAAGTGTTGGATCCAGAAGTTGAGGTTGTTGCGCCAGTCGGATTTCCCTGTCCCATTGTCTCCACCACACTGCTACAAATATTCAATGGATTGGTACATGGCAGTTTGGGGAAATTAAGGAACAAGTCAAGATTTACTCAACCAAGAAGCAACCATAACTCACCAGTCGTCGGGGTCGCAGTCCCGAAATCCTTTTGCAAATGGATTACTGGCAATCTTCAATTGGGTTATCTGTGCATAGCGGCAATAAACGGTTAATTAGCATTTCCTACCGTTTTTTAACGACAAAAAATTACAGCATGTTTTTACAGAGTAATTTGGAAAGGAACAAATCATTTTGGTGCAACATTTTGGCATCGCATTGTGCATATAGGTACTCTCTTTACGACATATTCCTAAAAATTGAACTTACACGGTGATTTTGATAGGCAGTCACAGCAGTAAATTTCGTTTCGGCAAAGATAAACGTCTTGAAATTTTCGGTTTGGGAGACATCCTCGTGCTTGGGATTAACGTAGACAACGTGAAAGCGGGGTTGGTAGCGGTGCATGGAGTTAAGAATTATCTACAAAATACGTCATCAATGTCAATTGAATGATAGTGAAGGAATGCCTTCAGATTCTTTATGTCGGCTGTGACTTTAAGGAGAAAAATGCAAAAATGCTGCAATTACATGTCCATTGTCATCAAGCTGATTATTTGTAAGTTTGAGCTTGTCAAAGGAGATCACTTGCTTCATCCATTGGGCTCCCTTCGTGGGCGACTCTGGGTGAACGTGTATGCGGGGTGGTGAATTTGGATCTGCCTTGCCAGCCACAACCCAGCTTGAGCTAAGATAAGAAAATGGTTTGTTTGAAAATCTTCACTTTTTAAGTAAAATTTACGCATTATTAAGTTTCTAATTCTGCCAGACAAATCATTACATTCAAAGATTCAAAATTGTGATCAGAGCTATATTTAGCAAGACAGTAACTGGAGTTGTCTTTAAGTTTCAGCTTTACATGTATCAACTCGATCAGTTTAACAGTCAGCCAAGTGTAATATATTTCTAGCTAGAAACACCATTAGAAAATTAACTCCTACATTTATTTGACGTCATGGAGATTTCCTTCTGGTTGACTTCTTTCGATAAAGCATGGTTATTAAATGTTATGGTTTATGATAGATAATTTATGGAGACAACTGATGGACAGGTATACAAACAAGGGGCTACTCACACCCAGGCTACTAATCTTACTGCTTGCTCCCAGCTTTCACCATATTTTGTAAAATAGATCACTCATATTTGCTTGTGCTCTGGATTTCTGCTATTATTCATAAAACTGACTATTGGGTAATTACATGAACATTAAATGTAACTGTTGTATTAATCATCCCATAGTTGTGGTCATTCAGTAAATGTTTGTGAAGTGATGTCATGTTCCAAGTCAAGTTTCAGTTCTGTCTTATATTGCCCTCATGGGCTTCAGTTTAAGTGAGAATGGGCTTTTCCTTTACAAGTTCCTGTCTTTTAAACGCAGAATATGGATCAACCTTAACTAAAGTATGGGCTCACAATAATGGAAGGCTGTTTAAGGAGTAGTGTGAAAAGGATTTCTTAAAGAGCCCAGAACATAATATTCGTAAACTGCAGACGGCAAGCTGATGATGAAAAAATGGAGTTGGAAGAAAGATGAATGTAATGTCATCACCTAGAATGTTTTCTTACGATACATCCTCTCTGACAGAAGACTCATCACAGAACCTATCATAACGTCTTCATAATTCATGTCAAGTAACCCAAGTTAGCAAGCCATAGTCACTCACAAGTCAGTTGGAAGTGTTTATGGTTGGAAGAATGGAGAGTAAATTATGAGACATAAAGGAGCATAACATGAAATGGGGAACTATGTAAAGCATCATAATATAGTATAATATTATCATCTTAACATGAATTTATGCTCAATTCAAACACTGTCCTGCTAAAAGCTTTATAAGATCGCTGTCGCCTTGAACATGCTCCTATGGCGAAAAGGTGCAAAAATAATCGTTTTTTATGCTGTAGAGTACACTAAAACTAGGTATATTGGTTTTTACACTGTACCTGTGAAATGCATATCGGTAGCGTTTGTCATCAACTGGAATAAAATCCATCATTAGCATATAATCGGCCATCGGATCCATGCCGTAGATACGCACCTGATAGGTTGGGAACATTCGTCTAAAAAATTATGCAAGCCAAGAATAATTAGTTTAAATTACTGATACGTAAAGTACTCATAATGTCATAATTCACATTAAGTAACTCGTTTCTCGAATTTGTACTCATTTCATACATAAATTAATGTCAATAAATGCAATAAATAATCTTGTAATTTCTTAAAATTACACACCTTCCAGCCTTCGTCACGATCATTTCCGTGCCAAGCTCATTAAATTCATCCCACAACGCTTTCATTTCCAATGTGGCCGTCACCGTTATGAGTTTCGGGTGCAACGGGGCTTTACCCCCTTGACCGGAACTTGAGGCCGAACTGGAAGCTTGTTTCCCATTTAGAGATGAATTATTGCTGTTATTATTGCTGGGATGGTGATGGGATTGTTGATGGGACTGGTCCATGGGGGATTTTGATACAGATCGTGAACTTGATATCACATTGTTATTGGAAGTGACACTATCACTTAGGCCATTCATGGAATACATGCCACCCTGCGTATGATGACTTTGGGATAAATGGTGACTACTGTGCTGCTGATGATGATGTAGATTACTGACATTCTGTATTGGAGACTCGTTCCGTTGTGTGGATGGAGAAGGTGAAGAGTAATGAACGTGATGATGCGGTGATCGACTTTTCCCTGCTGTTAGTAGACATGCTGTATAACCAATGGAAAAGTATTGCAGGAAATTGAGTTCAATTTGAAAGGCATTGACACGATCATTTAATAGTTATAATTTATAATTAATATTAAGTGCATGGAATATGAATTTTATTTTCCTTTTTTTGTAAAACGCATCAGGGGGAATATGAAACTAAAATGGATTAAGTAATTTTTCAATATCATACCTTCCATTTCTCTCATAGGAGATGAGTATGCTGGGGTCGTTGCCCATTCGCAACAAAATTCAGACGCCGACCCCTGAATCAACGGTCTGTTTAATGGATCCCCCTCCATCATTTCGATTGCAGAGGGAGGTGAAACTCCTGGCAAAAGTGGACAATGAAAGGAGGGATTCAAAAGATCCTGAGTATAATTACAATTTGGTGAAGTGAACGACGGATAAAAATGAGACAAGGATATTAGCGCAGCACTTGGGGCAAACAGAGACAACTCAATCGGAGAAGCAATAGTATTGTCTGAAGTACTTTCTTCTTCTTCCGAACAGAGTGAAAACTCAGATGTCGATGTCGATGTAGAAGGTGATGATGGATGTATTATATCAGCTGCAAACTCGTTATTTCCGCATTTCTCCACTGAACTTTCACACACTTCAACTGAAGAGTTGTTCAATTGTTGATTTGTAATTTGCAAACTTTTATTACAACTCTCGAAGTTTACACTGCTGGAGGTTATTACAGCTCCAGATTGACAAACTGGTTTTTCATCTTCCAATATTGATGATGATTTGATTTCATATGACATTTCAATAATTTATACAGGTTTTTGCATTGATGGCTGGACTACTTTGATAATATGACAATCCCGACGTAATGATTTTCTGTGACAGCCCACTTCCATTGTACAAATCATTTATAAACAAACACATTTATGAACACATTTTAATTAACCGTTGATGAATGCACATAGGTTATAAACTGACACTTTTTTGCATTGGCTTCATATAAAACTTATCAACCCCTTGATACAGTTTCTGCTCACTTCAGATTTACAGAATTAAAGTGTCACAATAAAAATTGTAATAGACCTCAACAACTCTTTGTTGGTCAAGACGACCTTCCTTTTGAATAGTTTTTAAGCTCAACCAAAATTTCAAACTGCGATATTTTCCAATTTTGGTTTTCATTTATATAAGTTTCTATGGGAGGGTTACTTTCACAATCACTTTAAACTTACACAATTTATTAACAAGTAAAACTTATAAACAGGGATACTCCAAGACAACCTTTTGAATTTGATTGTGATTAGTTCAACTACCACCATAGGTATATAATGTAATTGTTCACTTGGATTCACTATCGAAAATGAAACTGACATCCGGCTTGTTCATTCCTAACGAAATGAAATGAAGTAACTGATTTCTTCCCTTTTGTCTTAAGCAAAAGAAAATGTACTGCTCCAAGAAAGTGGAAAGTTGGGCATACGAAAACTTCAAACAGAAACGAGGTGCAGATCAAGGCCTCAAACGCTTCTTTACGACAGCGCACGAAGTATTATCAACTGGGTGGAGAGTGCTGTTACGTAAGCCACCTCATTGGATATTACATTTTGTGGGCTTTCCTTCCAACTTCTGTGGGATATGGTTTCTTGAGCTTTTAAAACAGTCCTTACACAGGCTTCCCATTCAAGCATTAACGCATGAGTTACTACAATCCATTCCTAGAATTTCTCCCGAGTTTCATTCTGTATTAGAGCTGGTGGAGTGTACGCATAATTCAAGTATGATTACAGAAATAAGATTACAACGCATATCTTGCAAAAAAATGATTTGAAAATGAAATTATTACAACCGTAATAAGCAGTATTGCAACATACAAAATTCTCCCACAAATTGATTCTCCCATTAGAATTTTTCGTATGGAAGGATGTAAAATTTGCAACTACAAAAAACTTTTAATAAGCAATGTCTGATAACTGTTATAATCCGTTGATATGTATGTAGCTCGCATTTTGTCGGTGATCTCACTCAAAACTTTTTAGTTAACTTTATTTTCTATTTTATTTGTGAACTGTGCCATATTGTTTCATGCTCTTAAATCGACGAGAAGAAAAATTCCAAATAATTATTTAAATTACCCTTATAGTAAATTACGTCCAAATGTAGCAGCGGTAGCATCTTATTCTCCCGATTTCTTGAAAGGTGACGTAGGAAATATTATGTAAATGCTATCACTTATAAGATTGATTTAATGAATAATAATTTGATTTTGTCTGAAAAAATCTTCTATCTTCCTTCTGAAATTGATGGTATCAGAAATGGATTCTTTAAATCTGTAAGTATTTAATTCGGTTGTACATGATGTCAAATGCTAGTTTTATGCCCATTTCTTAATTACTTACCCAAACATGGGCAGTTCTGAAGATAACGACGATCATATCAGCCATGATAAAATAGCCATCATTGTGAATCCTTTATAAACTGGCAATGTAAAAATATATTTAATTTTTGATTTTTAATAAGAGAAAATGCCATTTCCGCCACAAGATCAATAGATCAACATTTCTCTCGTCAGTATATAATTAGTAATTAATTACATTCCTTCATACAATTATATGCGGAAAAGATTTAAGGAAAAGTAGACTGTGTTTTGTGAGTAGTAACTTTGAGGAAGATAAATATATGCACTTGACCCAGTTTTGTATTTCAAATATTTAACTGTGAGAGGTGCCCATCCGCTTATTTACACAAGACGGAACTCCCGCACCCCCGTCCCCCACCCACCCTCACTATGATTTCATATATACTTTAGCAATATTGGAGGCTTCTACTTGGGGTAGTTTGCCACTCTCCTTTGTTGGTTTTGTCTCACAAAGTACTAACGCAACCTTGGTAAAGCGCGGGAGTTTGTTCAATTTAAAAGAGTCCTTTTTCTTCGTTCTACTCGTTTCTCAAGATCAACAACAGCTCATCTATCCACTTTTACTTTTGTAAGTAGGTATCTGTACGTGTTAGAAAAATTCAGTCATTATTTCATCCACAGTAATAATTAATTTGGATTTTATTTAGTGACCTGTTTAAGTAGTTGACTGTTAGGCAACTGCTGTGTTTCTATTGGTATCAAGTTTTAAAGGTCTCGTTTGAAGCAATAAAAATTGTGCAGCTATTTAAACTCAAATTTTAAATCTTTAAAGGGAAAATTAGTTAAATGATGGAGGAGTCTAAAGAGAAAGTTGCGGATGAGTCTGTGGTTGAAGTTAAGAATGAGAGTAGCGAATTGATATTTAAGCGTCCATTATTGGCGGCACCCACGTATCCAGTTCCTAGGAAGAAGCGGAAGGTCCTATCGGAGGATAAGTTTTCGGATGTAAGTGTAATGTTTTTTGTTATTGTTGCTGGTGTGTATAGTTTAATTAAATAATTGCTAATAATTTTAATACTCTGATTGTGTGAATAAGATGATAGAGATGATTAATGGCTTTTGTACTTGGTTTACCAGGCTTTGGAAAAGATTATTCAAAGGGAGTGTTTCCCAGAGCTGGAAAAATTGAAGGCGCAGAACGCGTATCTGGATGCTGTTGCCAACAATGACCTCCAGATGATGAGAGAACTCCACACAAAGTATGGGAGTAGTGGTCGGACACCTTCAATAAGTGACGGTATGGACAGTTGCTACTGGAAAGAAATATTTGATGAGGCGGAGGCGTCAAATTGTTTAAATTTTTTGTTGTAAAATTAATGTATCAAAAAGTTCTTAATAATAATAGCGAATTATTAAATTCTGCAACTACAGCAAAGGAAACTCCAACAACTTTTGAAACTCCGTCAAGCATTATATTCTCGAGCAAACGCAAAGAGGGGGTTGAGGCAGTTACTCCAATACTTCCTCAGGCTCAGGTGGAGCCAGAGCAGACTGCTAATGATGACGCCAAGTCCGTGACATCAGAGACAAGCAGTATCTGTAGTAAAAGTGGAAACAGGCCTTCAGACATGGGTCTAAACGAATTTCTGAACACTTATACCAGTGAAGATAATCATAGTTTTCAGGAGATTATTGACGAAGGAATAAGGAAGCACAAAATCAAGGTATTTTACAACATAAATTAATCTCAAATAGCTATTTATATCATATGTTTTATTGACGGCAGATAATTTTTTAAGGATGAGTAACTAACGTGTTAAATGTATATCTTACCAACAGTACGCATGGTTGTACCAGCAAGAGGTGGAGCATCATGAAAAGTTAAAAGAAGCTCTTAAACTTCCATCTGCTTCAGAACAACAGTCATTGGACTATCAAAGGCCAAATCAAATTGAAACTTGGACGTATAAGAACAGAAATGCTGTAATGTATATACCCGACGGTAAGCAACAAGTTTGCGCTCCTATCATTACTGTTTTGATTGACATACTGACATGAAATGGGAGAGAATGTTGTTAATCATATAATCGTTTCCAATAATATGCTCCATTTTAACATTATGCATCTATTTTTACTTTAGGAGCACCTTACACTGGAGCTGAGGTGTCTGATTTGATAAAAAATAAGAATGAGGTAGAATTCAAAAATACGCGATTTACAGCTGCACCGTATAAGCCTGAAAATGAAAAGGAAAAAGAACCACCCAGTGCTACACCAGGGAAAGCTCTAAATCTTATTCGTGGAATAACCGAAGGGAAAATTGGTGTTGATGGGAAGGAACTTAACTTGAAGACTCCAAGTGTTAATGGATATAAATACGTCAGAACACCTTCACCAACTTTAGGTAATTGATGTTGCATTCAAGAAAAAATATGAAGTAATAAGATTAATAGTTGCTGCGTATGAGTATGTAATACTTTCGACTGATGTGTTATAGGAGTTGAAGAAACACCATTTTTAACATGGGGAGAAATCGAAGGTACTCCGTTTCGTCTAGATGCAAGCGACACTCCCCTTTCAACCTCAATCGGAACACCATATCGAATGATTGCGACCTCACAAAGAGAGAGATTGGCTTTAGAACTGGCTGAGAAAGTTAGTCAACGCCATCGGGACAAAAAGCAGAAAACCATAGAAGTAGCCAAGTCATATCTGACCACGTAAGTCATCACTGCCAACTTGTCAGTTATATAATCGAATGGATTTCTAAACGCATTTTTTAGTAACGTGATTAATGCTAATTTATATAATATTGTTAATATTTTAGACCATCTCCCCGACCGAAGACATCCGTTGAAAGAATGAATTTAATGTCACCCGCTGCGCAACGATTTGCGAAGAATCTTTTGAAGAGATCTGACACTGGCACACCTCGTACTCCAAGATAATCTTAATGGTTTTTGACGGAGGAATAAAAATCTTTGAATCGCTTACTGTTGACAGATGCATGAGAATAACGTTAGGATACGGACATTATTAGTTAAAGTTAATTATTGGATATATCGAATACAGATAATGAGATAAACACGAACATATGATCAGAAAGTATCCAGTATTTTAATGATAGAAAATTAATTAGTTCCAAACTGTGTGAGTTTGGCTTCTGGCTCGAAAACGATACCTGTTTAGAGGAAAAGTCTTACTTAGGTTAGTGCTTGACGATGTTTGAAATTTTAAAAAGTACTTTCGAAATCTGTGCAACCGGAATGTTTATTGTTATCACTTTATAATTTATAAATGGAATATGATTAAAGGATTATTAAAAATATTGATACTACATATTAAACTCCAAATTATAACATTTTCTATAGATTTCTCAACATACAACACAACTTACAAACCGGTATAGTATAAAGAGTATGATCATTCCCATATTACTGCTCAATGTCACTAGCAGCGGAGAAATACACCTCCTCCGCCTCTGGCCCAGGCCCAGCCTTAGCCTCCTCCTCCACCTCATCATCATCACTACTAGCGGAAGAAAAGACGATCGGATTTCCATCAGCGTCAACATCCTTTGCCATCAAATGCATTGCTTTCAATCGCCTTGCAACCTCTTCTGGATAGTTCCCTTCCTCGGTGTCCGTATCAGTGTCCGTGCTACTTCCATGGCTGGACTCTCCTTTGCTGGAGCCCCCTTCGCTTGACGCTCCATGGCTGGAGTCGCTTGACGTGCCACTTTTACGCTCTCGCTTCATCGCTAAAAATTAAATAATAAATAGTTTCATTGAAGAAAATCTAAGCTAGAACTTTATAAAACCTTCACTTAATCATCTAAGAGCATTTGTTTACTTACATGGAGGTTCCTCCTGCGTCTCCATGCAATACACGTAGAAGGAGTCACAAAGGGTGACATGCTTCTTCAAAACAGAACGGTGAACATGATGACTCGGATTGTAGGGACACACAACCATCAACTCAGCCTCTGGCTTTTCTGGCTCCGGCTTCTTTCCGGCGTCCGAAACGTCAGTGTCCTGCAATCCATCGTCAGTGTCAAGCAGTCCAGCGTCAGTAGCAGTGCTATTACCACCTTCATCAGTGTAACCTTTGGCCTAGGAAATCATAAAAACACAAATACCAGCTATTGATTACTCACAATAACTATTATGACAAGATTGGTTTTTCCAGTGAAGCCGAATTGATAAGTATATTTTACAATTTACAATTTTGCATCTTCAATCTTAAGCAAGAGTCTACTTCCATTTGGCGCAATTATCTTACCTTGCGACACTCCTTAAGATGGGTGTGGTAGCGCCCAGCCCCGCAGACGTGGGATTCATCGTAAGCACAGACCATCATGTCATTAATGCTTCCAAGATCAACCACTGTCTTGACCCCGACAGTGCCCATCTTCGATGGCTCGTGGTTTTGCTTTGGGAATGACATTTTTCTTTCCAATGCAATAAAGTCGGAAGCAGCCAAAAAACAAGTTCAACTAGTCTCGTGATCTATAATAAGTTAGTAGAAACAAAGGTAACAAACAAAGTTGGTCAACTCATTACTAAATAATAGTACTATTTAGTTGACCAATTAACACAAATATAATATACTGATTATTACTTTAAATGTAACTTACATACATACAAAAATAAAGCAGTTGTTTACTTTGGTTGTAGATAAAAAGTAGCACAATTTGAATTAATCTAGACACGGGCCGTATGAGTAAGGTAAACTCCCTATGCTCAAAACCTTTGCAATTGGTATGCACTGTAATTAAAATTAAACAATTGCTAATTGTCAATAGAAAACTGTACTGAACACGCTGCGATGAGGTGATCGCGATCCGCTATCTCCAAAAGTAATACTAACTCAGTCTGAAAACGAGAAAGCAATAGATCAAAACGAATGTGTGACCTATACTTAAATTACGTTTTCAGCTTTATTGTCACATTTTTATCCCACCTACTCACAGCGTAGTCACTTTCTCTCTTAAAGAATTTTCTGCAGTAAATGCTTCCGTTCACTGTGAAGAAACCTATGAGCCACTATTGATATCGTAATATATGGACATCCTCTTAACTAGACGCTGCATATGGGTCGAGGCGAGCAAACGAGCGTGTGACGACCTCCTGTCTCCTGTCTGGATTTGACTTTTTCATTCACATACCTAACCTAACCATGCAACGTCAATTCATCTGCATAAAGTAGAAGTACTGTAATTTGAATATGCAAAATAGACGAGAAATCCCTATTCACATGCATGCATGCATGTATTTACTGTCCGATGATGAGGCATTCAAAAAAGGTAAAAGCGAGATAAGAGCTAAAATTCTGCACTGCACTGAAGGGCACAGGAACAGATATAGTACAATAAAAAAATCTCAATAAATTTATTACATTCGTCAAGTTTAGCTGTCCCAAGTTTACTAACACCTACAATTCTTTTATTAAATATATTCAAAACCCTATCGGGCTCCCTGCATTGAATTCTACACTTAAGAATCCGTAAAAAATAGACACCAATATAGAAATATGATTAATGATTATCTATATATATAAAGCAAAGATTCCTGTCTAAGGGGTCCTTCGAATAATACGTTATCATTCAGCCACATTTTTC